>BQNB010164427.1:0-14332 GCA_026074375.1 Tanacetum coccineum
CACCGAAGCTACTCTCACTGGACCGCACAAATCCACATGAAGTAATTCCAATTTGAAGTAATCACTTGGAATCAATTTAGGTGGATGAGAAGCTTTCTTTCTTTTTCCTCTTTCACAAGTAGAACAAAGATGATCTTTTCCATATTTGAACTTTGGTAAACCGTCAACCAAGTCAAGTTTGGTAAGATCATTTCTGGTGTCAAAATTAAGATGTGACAGTCGTCGATGCCATAACCATGACTTTGTTGAAGTTGCTTTAGACACTAGACAAATGGGTGAAGAAGCAGCCATGTCTGAAATGGAGATGGTATATAAATTCGAATCGCATCTGCCTGTGAGCAAATCATCTCCTTCTAGATTTCGAACATAACATGTTTTAGAACGAAAAGCCACTTCCAAATCTCCATCACAAAATTGTCCAACACTAAAGAGATTGTATCCAAGACCTTCAACATAATATACATGACAAATAGTGATATTGCCATGTATATAATCACCATAGCCTGTAATAGCTGCAAAGTTTTCATTTCCAAAGCGAACGGTTCCCATGAACTTTTCAACAAAGTTTCTCAATAGAGCACGATCACCCGTCATATGCTTTGAACAACCACTATCAAAAACCCATAGAACGATCTGAAATACCTGTAACACAAGAAGATGCAACACATGGACAACTGGGCAATTTGACTAACCATCTCTTAACTAAAACCAGTGGTTTCGTATTCGAAGGATTAGTATGAGCATGTGGCTTTATGTTAATAGGTGTCCACTTAACATTTGGTTGTGATTCAAACCATTTTTGCCATAAACTACTTGTTCGAATTATGTTTAGCATGAATGGGCTTAATGGTTTATCACGCATGTGACTCATGATTCTTTTCCTTTATTACTTAAACTCACTAAAACCTTATCTCTAACTTTTCTTTGAACACTTCTTCATCAATCTTAGATTTGAGGCTACAGAGTAGTATCTAAAGTCTAGATTGTGCGCTTTTCTCAGAAATCCTAGTCTTATGAGCTACAAAAGTATTTTCAGGAAGATTTTGGTATCCTAGAATTATCAAAGAAGGAATTTGCTCAACGCTATCATTTCGAGATTAGCAACACATGTCATCTATGAACAAGGAATAAGCACACTTGCGCATACAAGAAACACATCTCAAACAAAAGCTTTTCGTTTAGAAGCGATTGCAAACAGCAACAATACAATTACATTCAGCATGTTTGAGACACACAAACCCTTTAGCCAATGTATTATCTATTCTGCTATTTTAGTCTCCTAACATACCAAACTGCTTGTTCTCACACTTCTGCGCTCTCATCATAGCTGATAGAGATTACCTAATCACTGAAAGAGCGCAACACTCCGCGTTCTTCTTCGACATTGAATCTCTACTCTTTTGTTCTTTTTAACCACTGGATGTAGCATTCGATTCCTGTAGAAGAACACCTAACACTTTCTTAGACTTGTTTGACTCCATCAAATACACGTTTTGATTCATGTTGTGTGACAACTCTGTACATTCCAGGGCAAATGAGACATTTGTGTTTTGAAGTGAGTCCCTGTTTGGTTTGGATGTTGGAATTTTCTGTAAAGTGACTGTTTGACTCGAACATGGATTTCTTTTGTTTTTAAAACAACACGTCTCTTTTGAAAAGCATTTTGTGTATTTAAAGGTGTGACCACAAAGAAAAGATTAAACCATGTAGTCTTGTCAATCTAGTATCGACAGACTTCCCATTTTCCCCATTTTTGATTCTATCTTTTCAACTCAGATATGGAGTAAATAAAAGATTCCTGTTATCTCAAGACACGACTAGCACCAAATGCATAAGTTTTCTCAATAGAACATGAGCACAAAAAATAAAAGTTAACTCATCCATTCCTTTTGATTTGAGGTGTCTTTTTGATTGAATCGAAAAGATTTTATATTCCATTATGACATTATCTCGTTCTTTTATCAAAGATTGTACTTTAAAATCCAAAAGATACGTTCTCAGTCCTTATTTTCTGTCATTCTAAGAAATCAAGAGAAATCAAGCGTTTTTTTGTGATTTTTATCTCTTCGCGTCAGAATCCCCATTTTTGTTTCATCTTTCTCTCATGTTGCAATTTTTACCTCAAGAATCAAACACTTTGTTTTTCACATTTGAACATTTTTCTCAAAGAATTTTTATTCTTGTTTTCAAACCCTCTTGAAATCTCTAAAGATTTCATTTTGACTTGTTCATAGTTCATCATGAAAGTGTCTTATCAACCACATTCATGGTTTAACAACACCATAGCCTCTAATATCCTGTTTGAGTGATTTCCAAAAGTTGATCTTTCAACAAATCATTTTTGCCTTTCAATCTCATCAAGATAGACATCATTTTGCTCAAACATACTTTCATTCTTTAATATCCCTTTGAAATAGATTCTAAAGCCATCAAAGTGATCCCAGTAATTCATTAAGAAGTGGATTTTATACCTGATCTCGAGACAAAAAAGCCATAAGACTATCTCTTCCTCGGTGATGTATAAAACATACTGCCCTTTTACGTTTTTTAGTTTTATCAACTATAATAATTTTTTTTTTTCAAAACCCAACTTGTATATTTTAATACCCATTTGATCAAAAGGTACACTCACTAGCATGTTTTTTTTCCAGAATCGTAACAAAGTAGTATAAGAAGAATGAAGATAACATGAGATTTTATCAACAAAATGATTCTTTTTCTAGAGGCGAACAAAGTCATTTAAAAGTCCATTCAAATTATTTGTAATCAATCTGTCTAACCTGTCCAACAATTTTTGTTTGTTTCGCTACACACAACAGCTATGAGGTCATATCATTTTGTGCATGCATTTCTCTGTGACTTTTGAAACCCTCTCTAGTGTTTCCTTAGAATCTCTAACATTTAAAGGAATTTCTAACTACTTACCCCCATCCTTGCTGCAACATATAACTTGGACATTCCTGAAATTCTGCTTTCTGAGTGTATAGCTTTCGGATACCCCAAACCATGTTTATTAATCGTTTATCCTAAACATACAATGGTTTTGGACCGAGCAAAAACATTGCATTGTAAAGGAATTCCCCAATTTCTCACATTAAAAAAAACAATATCAACATTCCTTTTTTCAGTTTACACATCTCAAATCAAGAATAGTATCATGATACTTATCCTCGTTTTCACTCATTTTTTCTCTCTTTTTAAAAATTAAATGTGATTGTTCATAATCCTCATATTTTTTTGTTTGAAATGTTTGACTCATGAGCGACTCAACTCATCTCAGTTTTGATTTTTACGAGATCTCGAATAATAACTCGATCACGATACAATTGAGAATCAGCTTGTTTAGAACACGTTTTGCCCTTCATACAACTTCAAAAAATCTTTTTAGATAATTGTTATCTCTTTGTTGTGGTTTTCCCCAAAACCCGATTCCCTTTCCTTATCAACATCACAAATGTTGAACTGTCGAATGGCATATTTTTTGTTGACCCTTCTTGAGCATAACTCTTTGTTGTTTTGCACATCAGCAAATCATTCCCTCCAGCAAACTATTTCCTAATGCCCACCAAACAATGAACATAGTGTATCTTTTTCAACGACCTGCCAACTATTAACATTCTTTGACAGGATCTCAAATTGAGGGTATCGCTAGTAATTGTGATCATCACAATGGCACTGATAATAAATAATTTAGTATGACAGTGAGTGGATACATTTGCTTCAGCATTCTTATAGATAGATGAAGATTGTACCTAACACTTACAATGCAGACTCAATAGCTTGCTCAGTCATCAGAAATTTGGATCATTGGTTAAATTCTGGCCATTAAGCATATATTTGCACTAAGTTCTTCAATTTCTTTCCATCCTTGAAGCATCAGCAAAGAGAAAGCATTCTGCTCATCGATAAGAATTACACCAGCTTCATCCTGTTTAGCAACATCAGTTGCTCCCTGAAATACTTACGACATACACACAACCCCACATTGGCTTGGGATAATTCCTACATAAATATCCTTTTCCATTTCCAACCGCAGTTATATAGCTTTGACACCTTGTGACAAGTCTATTGTACCGAGATCCGGAGTTTAGTTCGACACTAATCCTTTGAACATTTGCAGTCTCATTTGTAGCATTCATTCCCTCAACAACTTCTTCTTGAACATAAGCTCGTCTATTATTACTTCAACATGACGCATCACTATTCTCTATTGAAATATCTCACACCCTGTCACCTTGAACGACTGCTTGATTTCTGGTATTAGACGAAGCACGAAGACGATTGTTTGTTGGATTAGAGAAATTTTGAGTAATGGCTTTGGCAAGTAACAACATAGATAAGAAATGCCCAGGGGAATTCTTCAGAAAATTTTGTGAATACATCCTGCTCATACTCTTACATCTTAATCACCAACCGGATGAAGGTTGTGTCACGTAATAAAAGAGAGTGTTTCATGGAAGAAAGAACCCTGTGTGACACAGAGCCAAAGATCATGAAGAACTTTTCTAACTTCTTTAACCCTTGAAAATTAATTAACCTATTTCTCAAATATGTGAAAGAATATCCAAAAGAATCATCAAACATTTCAATGTCAATTTCATAGCCAACGACCACGTCTGAAGTCACAATAAAAAAAATTTCAACCAATTCTGGTTGCAAACTAGTCAGAAAAAAGAAACTTTGTGTTAACTAAAACATTCGGAAAACTTTATGTGTTTCGTTCAAAATTCATTCATTAACTGAGCAAACTATGTAGCTAAAATCAGTGAATCTCTGGTTACACAACAAATTTGCGATACCAATTCTTTGTAAACCGCGTTTCTTTCTCTGATCAACATGGCGTTTTGTATGTTCCCCTCATCACACGATCACACATCCCTACACATACCTTGGCCTCCTTCACAAGAGATCCACATAATAGTAATTCTCAATTAGAGAATAAAAAGAAGAATCATATTCGTAGAGTTTCCATTTCTGTAAATAAAAAAAAAAACCTCATAGTACAATAAATCATCTCCTAAAGATCCTCTACTGTCTTCCACCTTGGAAACATTGAACCAGTCAGTGCTGATGTTCCTAAACACATAAGGGCCATATTCTAGTGCTTTGATAAGCCACTTCCATTTTCCCACTCATCATTGCATTTAAAGCAATCGTTTGACCATCTACCTGGCCCAAGGTATGTAACACCCCGTTAGCATGGGTGGCCTAGCCTCAGAACCTGCTCAGACGAGGGAATTAGATGGTTTATGTTTTGGATGTCACATGACATTTTTTTTTTTAAGATTCTAAGATTGATCTTTTAGACGAATATAGAGTGAGATTAGATGAGAAAATATCCAAACTGCGGTAACAATATCAAATTTTCGGTAACACTGTTCACTAATCTTGAAAATAATACTCTTCGTCAAACATACACTACAAACTCGGAAATCTTACAAATACTACAACTCGTAAACTAAATACTACGCAAATTCGGTAAAAACTATTCACGTATAAACTAGGTAAACCTAAATTTGTTAAAATCCACCCATGATGAATTACTAATAACCACACATTCGATTAAACCGAAAATTTATTGATGAACTAGATAATCCACAGTGTTGCTAACAAACTTCAAATTCATAAAACCGAATTTTATTGCCGAGAGTTTTAGTAAATCTTGAAAACACTATATTTCAACACTTCAAAACTCGATAAAACTGTGAAATGAAAGTGGTAAATATGACTTGTAAAATCTTATTATCGAGTTTTGACTTATGTAAAATATCCCTATATCACAAATTCGAATTGAACCGAATTTTTAACACACTCATAAAACCGAGTTTAATACCGAATTCCTAATGAAACGACTTGTGATAGAACCAAAAATACGAATAAGTATCTAATTCTAGCACTGATGTTTCATCCTTACTGAAATTGCTAAATTTACAAGAAAAATCTTTCCAAAACGTCGAAACACTCTACCGATAAACAAAAGCTACATCAACCGAAAATATGAAACTACAACTTCCGAGAATTGATTTAAACACTCCGAGAACACTTTAACGTCCAAAAAAAATCAAATCAAAGCCAAAATCCAATCTCTAAACCTCAATAACACCTACCAAAATTCAGAAACCATAACTTCTTGAATCTCGTTCTATACAAAATTACGACACAAATCAGCACTCTACATCTCTATTGGCGATAGATACCACTTATGTTAGGTGAATTGCATCTTGAATCAAACATATCAACAAAGAAAGATTAGAGAGAATGAATGAGCAGCAAGTTGAAGGGAAAAAATTCAAATGTTAATATTATTGTTATACGGAGGTAAAATGAAGTTTATTACAAGAGCATCAACCACTAATGAAGATTAGAGGGCTATTTAATAGACAAATGGGTAGTCGTAGGCTTCCCTTCTTTATTTGTCCTAACTTGTCCAATAACTAGTCCATAGAGACTTTTGGTTATTATGCTATTTCTTACTTATAAGCATAATAACCTTATTACAAGCTATATGAAACTAAACAAATAAAATCTAATAACAAAATTACTACATAAATACCACAAATCGACACTTTTTCCATAACCCAAACACTCTAAGATATGAATAGACTGGTGCAACAGCTATTATTGTTTAGTACTAATAAGTGAGCATCAAACAACCCTGCTTCTTGTGGCCGCATGTACTGGATTAATCTTATGCATGTGCTATCACAAATTATTAACATATCTAAATCTTGTGGTGTGCCACTATCATTTTGATTATGTCTTGTTTCTTATGCCTGATATAGAGCTGGAAACTTCTTGAAACAGAAATTTCTAAGGAGACACAAAGACATATCCGTTGTATACACCCAAGCGCCTACAAAGTTCTAATCTTATTTAGTGACTCCAAGAACGAAGGAACTAGATGATTGAATCTCTACTTCATCCAGAAACAACAAAACAGATTTAGCCTGCAGGTCATCACCCATTAGAACGTGAAGGTAAAAAAACAAACTCGGCTTTATTATCCGTTTACAAGTTTAAAATATAGTACATCTAACCTAGGATTCTAGGAACGTTTTTCCACCAACCCACCCATGCAAATGGGTCAGAATTACAATTAAGTCCATACAACAACAATACAAACGGCGTCCGTACATAACACAACTAGACCATTATAAGATTAATCAGCTGGTATGTTTTTTACTCTTGCACACATGTAGTTCTACAACACAGAATAATCGAATATCATAACTACATTCCAGCATTTTCAACCTATGCATCTCTTAACTGTCAAACGAAAAGGCTCTTAAATACAATAATACTAAACATCTATCTAATTATTATTGATACAAAAGTAAAACTTAAACCACGCCAATTACTTACAAAACGCGAAACCGCATTCAAAACAAACACATGTAAATAGCTAGTAACAAACAAAATTACAACCATCTTCTCGTCAAATTCTAAATCAGTAGCACATTCGATCTCAAAAAACCGGACTCTTGACATGGACACGCGACTTATAATCATCAAATACAAACAGCCACATATGAGGTTAACTTTGATTCTGTTACAAATATTTTGCTGAACGGCTTGTCTACATCTTCCCTCCAATTCCCATTTCCCAACCATGACTTATATTTCTTCATCACCGCCACGACACCACAACCACCACAAAATTAAAAATAACATACTAATTACATATCAAAGCCTATGATTAGAATAACCAAACACAAGACAAAAAAAACTAATATGACAAGCTCGGAAGACAGTGTACGGCAACGACTATGATCAGAGCGTACGAGCAACGACGATAGGAATGGTGCTTGATTAATGATAGTCTTGGATAGTGAATTAGGGAGCGAGTGGACAGTCGTATTGTAAAATGAATTTTATAGCGACTGATTTAGGGAAAGGAACTGTGCGTGAAATAAATGACGAAGAATATGAAAAATAAAAAATAAATGACTTAGACATATGTTTAGTATAATTAAATCTTAGATTAATCTTGACCGTTATATCAAACACAAAAGGATGGTGGAATTTGTTCCTCAGGATAGAAACTTGTCTTCAAGTGAATTTTTCTCTTTAAAACATAGTGCTTGAATTTGATTATGTTGTATCATAACTCGATAATCAGATAATCAACTTTTCAAGTGCTTGACAAATCAGGTTATTCTGTAATCTTTTAAAATGACTAATAAGGACAATCATGTATATATTTAGATTTTACAACTTAAACATGTACCACTTTTTTTAACTGACATACAAAACATTTTCAATTATTTGATATACTTCCAATTATATATAAAAACAACCATATATTACAAATTTATAAATATTTATCAATATATACATTTGCATTGTGATGTAACTCACAGCTGCTACAATAACACTTTTCTAATATTTGTTTATTCATTATGAAAAGTACTTAATTATATTAAATGATGAGTTATTAAATAATTGTTGATAACAAAAAATATAGCATAAATGACTCATCACCATTGTCTCTCACTTTCTTCTTCCCGACTGAAGCTTCTTCCCACCAAAACATACCCACATGTAACACACAGTCCTTCTCACCAAACATACTTAACAGTCAACACACACTCCTTCCCACCATTTATTAAGCTAAAATGGCAGCAACAAAAGAGCCTTTTCACCCGCAAAATCAGCAATGCTCGGCAACTTTTATTTTTTTAAGGCTTCAACTTTTATGATTTTGGAAAAAAGTTTTTTATTTTATTTTATTATAAATGTGTTTATGATTGTTTAATTTTGGTGTTTAGGTTGATTTTTTATTAGTATAACTTAATTTAAGCTCAAGAGTTTGTTTATGATAAAAAGGTACAATTTTTATTTATTTTGTTAATTTGTTTAGCTTGCATATAAGGTGTTTGATAAACTGTTTTAATGACATATTACCCAACGGTTATGTGACCCGAGAGGGATTCCTCGCATTGGCGGTCTTGCGGGTTCTCGCAGGTAGCGTGACTTTTAATATGCATGTAAGTTGACCAGTTTATGGATTTCAATGTACCTTTATTTTGGTTGTCGCGTTAATTTTGTTCATCTTCTTTGGTTGTTTGCAGCGGAGTTTATGAAGAGCCTAACTTTTGTCGTCTATATGTTGTGTATTTGGACCTTTACTTAATTTTCCTATGATATGATATATGTTTTTTACTAGCTTGAGTGAATAAATGTTAGCTACGTGGGTATGTCGGTCGTTTCATAATGCGTTACGATAGGATTATGTGTGTTTAGACTGACATATGTATTTAAATTCTTGATATAGTGGCACCTTGAACATTGAAAGACCATTAAATGACATTATTAGTATCTGATAACGGTGTAAGCTTCAAGTGTCGTGATCGGCCAAAAGAAATCATGTAAAAGTGGTAGTATAAAAAGGAGCACAAATGCAGTGCCATAAACAGACCAAGAGGAAGTAAGAGTTTTCATGACAAATGATGTTAAATGGACATAATGCTATCAAAATCACAAGATACAAGACGTTGTTTGCAATTAACTTAGAAACATGCTTATATAAATGCTTTTAAGATACAATGCCAAAAGAGGAAGTTCTTACAATGACCAAGTCTAGGGGGACTAATTCATTAAAGATTTATAACTTTTAGTGTTCTGATCCCTGCAAGAGTGAGTACAAATAGCCCAGAACCAAGTAGTAGGATTTATTTGAAATGCGGATGTACCCGCTTTGAATCCTAATAACAAGGAATAATTGACTCGATAACGCGTCAGTAATATACATTTTCAGGATACATCAACAAATGCAACGTTAGAAATCCAAACAAACTGTGTAGTGTGAATATGGTATCCATGTATTGAGTTCGACCTTCACTATTAGTTTATGTATTTTGGATTCGTATCCCTAAAACTGCGTTTGAAATTACAACTTTGCAGCAGTGATGAAAAACCCTTGCAAAGGCCTAAACGACCAGATAAAATAAAAATTTTGAACAGCCCCAAACACCCCTTAACATAACCACAACTATCTTTTGCAATCTTATTCATTTTTGGTTTCTTATGCATAACTTCTTTGATCCAGAAATCAAGAAGATGAAGGTCAAAAAAAATGCTACTTCTCACTTTTTGTGTCCATTGTGGTTCTATCAAAGGAGATGGAGCATATAGGGGGTTTTGGCACATAGATATAGCTACTTTATAAACTTCATATTCTCACTTTCATCTCGATTCAGGCTGTCAAGGTCAGTCTTATAAGATATTATCCGTTGACGTGTATAACTATCCTGTTTTTGAGTATTTGGATATAGCTAAACTTCGGTTACGTTAAGGTGTTTAGGAATCTTGGTTCACTTGTATCGTGTTTTGATATTAACCATAAGTTGTTTAAGGGAATATCCAAACACCCCTTAAGGCTAGACCTGTATATGTTAAAAAATATTTTTGCACATCTTCAATATGTTATTGATTGAATAAGAAGCTAACATTTAACCTGCAAATTGCTTTTGCTAACCTATATGAACTCTTATTTTTTAGATGAATAAGACGGTGATGACCTCTTGCTAAAAGCGGAGACTGGTGATGGCAGTTTGACAACTATTAGGCTACAAAAATCCCAAGACAGAGATGTTATGCTTTATAATTAATCATGACATTAACAAAATTGGGGTTGGGATTGATTCTTTGACGATTTATACGGATGGGGCTGAGATTAACTTCGTAGTGTATTCATGGTTGAGGTAATATTCTGTTTATTCTTCAAAATGCACTCTTTTTACCCAGTTTCTGATTGATATGATGCTTTTTCATAGACTGATATTTTTCAATGTTCTTAATTATGTGAACTGATCACTTGACCATGTTGACTTTGAGGTCTAGATTGAATCGTTGTTAAAGGCTGATGTCGATTGAAACTATAGCATCAAAAAGATTTACTTACACATACGATGGGTTGATTCATAGTATAATATGATGTCCATTGGACCCGGCATAGCACTGCCCAAATTTTCTTTGACTAGCAAAAAAATATCATAACTAAAGAACATTTTCCACTTTTCATATATGTGTATTTTTTATTTTATATTTTATTTCAGATTCGTTTGCCTTATTTGTGATTCATTTTTGGCGAACTTTATAATAGGCCAAATAATTTTGGCTATATTGAAATAGTTAAACCAAACTACTCAACATGTATTTAAATGAATTTTTTTGCTTAAATCAGATATGATAAAATGGGTTAAAATATGAAACAGGTCCTGTCGCATATTGGGTACGATTGGGTTGGGATCGCATCATACCAATAAGTACATAAAGATAGGATTCATAGAAGCAAAGACGGCGTGACCATATTTTAACGCTTCTCTATTTGAAATATGATAAAGGCTCATATATAAGCCAAACCAAGCACCCCTTTAATACATATAAGTAGCATGTGGTGTTTAAAATTAAAAAAACAAAAGACTCTTTGCATGTTGTAAAGTGAAAAAAGCAGTTTGCTCTACTGCTGCCATTTAAGATGGATCTTGATTTTAAAAATCTTTGAGCCTTTTTATATATCCTTTTAGAGGGATTTTATAAACCAGAAGGCTCTGATACCACTTGTTGGTCCCTTGGAATCTGATATAAGGTTTATCAACTTTAAACTAATCAGATTCCATAGCAACAAAGTGAGTTTTAAACAAATATATATAAACAATATAAAGAACAAGTTTAAAACACACAGAAGTACTTTTCAACGTATAGACTTTTATTAGAATCAAATAAAGAATCTATGACACACCTTGCTTGCGGAATAGCAAGGTGGTTGAATGACAATTGGGGTGTTATCTCCTTCGAACTTATTCTCTAACCAAAGTTATGAGAATAAGAAAACAAACTTGTTATGACTAAACTGAAGCTTCAGCTTTCAGTAGTACGAGTCAGTTTGTTTGAGAGATAAATGAACTCTTCAATGTGTATCACATTAATTGGAAGAGATAACATTTACTCTGGGAATCCCTTTCCTTTTATAGGCAAAGGGATTAGGGTTTACAAGTTTTAACCTAGCTACGTGGCAAGCATTAAATGGGTGGTTGAGCTACCATTTAATGCACGTTTGCTTTCTAGTACTAGGTACAGTCCTTTAAGGAAAGTTGTTGTACTTCTATACCAACTTTAGAAGTAGCATTTCCCAAGGAGATTGCTTTATTCCTTTTGACATAAAGCAATCTTTTTCCCGCCTTGTAAACCTTCTAGAAGTGAAACACACGTTTCAGCTTCTGTTAAGGAGATAGACAACGTTCAGCTTGGAATTGTCAGCCAAGCTGAACTGAAGCTCCAACCAAGAGTCCTTCTTCAGTTTCTGTACCGCTGCATACACTGAAGTAAAGATACTTCCCAATCTTCTAAGGACCTAAAGAGCTGATGCTGAAGGAACTTCAACGACTCAAGCTAAAAGGCTTTAGTGACTCAAACTGAAAGACTTCAATTTGAGAAACACTTAGGGGATTTTATGTTTAAATCTACTGAAAGACTAAAAGGCTTAGGAACTGAACCCAACAATCTCTCCCTATTTGAATATACAAATAGCCTAAGTTAAAATCAATTATAAGTGAGAAAAACAACTTCTTCTTACACAATTGATATAAATTTAACAACATAAACTGAAAACCTTTTATTCTAACTTTCATTACAAATCAGTACAAAAGATAAAGTTATTACAAAAGATTTCATTCTACCGCCTTAGCTGTTCAATGACCCTCTTCTTCATCTGAACTAGATGACTTGTGTTTCTTTGTTGACCTGGAATGATCTCTTAAGTCACTGGTTCTTTTTCTTTTCTTGTTAGCTAAGTCAATTAGCTCATTCAGAGGATCTTGTTCTTTGAGGGGTTGTTAAAGTCAATCTTGAGTTCTTGTTCATTTTGAGTCAACTGATCTACTCTTGTCTTTACCAGTTCATAAATGGTTTTCTATCCTTTTCCACTTGTCTGACAACTTGTAGTAACTTCTCTCTATTCTGCCGAATGTTAATCAATGACATTGAGAGTTGAGATGAACTTCATCAAACCCGTCTTCCCCTATAATATTTTCTGTGTGATAGCCATTTCTGTGATACATAATGAACAGACTTACTAGCTTTTAAAGCCTTAGTTGTATTGGATAGATCCAAACAACTAATGGTAGAAACTAAAATAAATATCACAATACGATCGGAATCTAGCTGTAATACTAAAAGAACAATGAAACAGTAAAACAAGATCTTTACTAAACTTTTAATATATTGAATACTAATTGAGTTACAAAATAGCTATGAATACTAAATCGTTTTCTAACATTATGCCCTAGGACCTCCTTTAATACACCAAGGAGTCCTATAAGGCTTACAATACTTTCCTAAGATATCATGATCTTTTCTATGAATAAACATAATCTCTTAAACAAATAAGTTATACATATCTTCTTTACAAATAACTAATACTTATCTTCGTAAGTATTCTTGTTCTCCAATCAATCTTTATCTCTTCTCTGATAAGTCATTGATCTCATCTCTGTCAGCTTAATCCTTCCAGCAGTTGTAATCACTCAGCAGTTGTAACTTATAACCAGCAGCACTAACTGATCACAAGCAGCATTAACTACTTAGAAGTTTACACTAGGAGTACTAACATACACTAGCAGTACTAACTTTTGTACTAGCAGTAGTAATGACTTAGTATATTTTCAATCTTCATCTCTGAGCAGTCTTAACTTCTACTGGCAGCAGTAACTTTATACTAGCAGTACTAATTATACTAACAGTAGTAACTAGCAGTAGTAACTTTTATACTACCAGTACTAACTACTTAGCATAATTTTCATTAGTATTACCAGCATCACTAAGTTATACTTAACAGCACCAATATATACCTAAGCAGTAGTAACTCTAAGAATCATCTTGAAGTCTTTTAACCCCAATAGTCCTCCCCTAAACATGATGTTCATCTTTTAAATCTTCAAGTTTCTTCATTAAAAGTCTTCACCATCACCAGGAGGATGTATTCAAACACTTCATTGACCCTTTTCCTGCTTTGTCACGAGATTGAGTAGTTGATAGCACATCTCATTCCAATGGTCAGCTTGAATCTTCTTGTTTAGCATGTTTGTGATTGTTATTGGTGTAAGGGGATATCTTTTCTCAACCAACATAAAAATATGTATATTTTTAAACCTTACAAAGTGCACTCCACATGAATCAAAGAGCTTCTAAATAGTCACTGTATATCCTTGTAGACTCCTCCATACTTCACTTTTTATGTCAGGCTCATACATAACTTTCAGATCACTCCATAACACTCTTTCATATTCATCCTCTGTCCTTGTATTCCCATATTTAGTTTTAACCAACTTCC
>BQNB010164428.1:0-14332 GCA_026074375.1 Tanacetum coccineum
TTGAAAGTAGGGTCAATGACTAGAGAAATAAGTTCTTATCGCTTGTTGCTCGCCTCCAATTAATTCGGTTTATTTTGTCTTCTATGCATATTTACCGGGCTTCTGTTTTTATCCTCCCTTCTCGTATTGTGCATGATTTAGAACAGCTTATGTGTGGTTTTCTTTGGTGCCAAATGGAGATGAAGAAAGGGAAAGCCAAAGTTGCTTAAGATTCTGTGTGCATGCCTAAGCATAAGGGTGGCCTTGGTATTCGTAAAATAGAGGATTTTAATATTGCTTTAATGGCTACTCATATTTGGAGAATTTTCACTCATAGGGAGTCTCTATGGGTTAAATGGGTTCATACGTATAAGCTTAAAGGTCGTAGTTTTTGAGATGTGCCTTGTAGAGGTGATGTCAGTTGGGGATGGCGTAAGCTTCTCCAAATTAGATCAACAATTAGACGTTTTATTTGGCATAAGATTAACAATGGTAAATCTACATATGTTTGGTTTGATAGATGGACAGATGTGTGCCCGCTTAAAGATTTGCTTTCTAACCGGGATATTGTGAGATCGAGTTTTTCTCTTGAAAACTCAGTTAGTAACCTTATTTCTGATGGTGTTTAGAGATGGCCACTTGATTGGCTATCACGATTTCCTTTTTTGATGATATGGATGATGTTATTCTATGGCGGGATAGAGATGGAGTTTTGCGACCTTTTTCAGTGGCTTATGTTTGGGATACGATTCGATCTAGGGCGGATATGGTTTATTGGTATAATGTTGTCTGGTTCTCTTATTGTATTCCCCGTCATGCCATTCATATGTTGTTGGTTATTCAGCAGAAGTTGAAGACACAAGACAGGCTGCTGAAATAGGATGTCGGTCCGAGTATCGACTTAAACCTGCTAAAATGCCCCTTGTGTGATTTGGTTCCTGTCTCTCATGATCACTTGTTCTTTGAGTGTTCTTTTTCTTCGCAGGTGTAGTCTAAGGTTCGTGTTCTTTGCGGCATGGACGCTATTCCTCCTCATCTTAGCGATGTTGTTACTTTTATTGTTCCTTTATCTAAGGGTAAAACAGTCGTCAATATTATCTCTAGGATCGTTGTTGCTGCTACTTCCTACTACATTTGGCTGGAAAGGAATGGTAGATTGTTCAAGAAGAAGACTTCAACCCCGGGTTAGATTGTTGATGTTATTTTCTCTATGATGAGATTGAAGTTGGTTACTTTCAAGTTCAAGAAGATGACTACCAAGTTTCGTTTGCTGCTTGACCAATGGAAGATTCTAAGCTATTGTAATGTCCATGATGGGAGTACTAGGTGAGGGTTGTACTCTTTTTTCCTTGTCCAAGGTTTTTCCCTCTAGGTTTTCTTTGGAAAGGTTTTTTAAGGAGGCAGCCTTACTTGGATCTCTATTGATCCTATCGTGTTGCTGCTGGGTTGCGGGATGCTCGCTTGATTATATGTTCTCATCTTGGTTTATTCTAGTTTAGTTTATGTATTTTACTAGCCTCATTTCGTGTTTATGGCATGTCATAAACACTTGTTTAACAAGCTGTGTGCAGCTTGAGGTTAATGTGGTACTTCAGCCATATTTCATTTGTACTTAACTATTTATTTTGGTTAATATATTTGCCGGGGCAACCCTTTACCAAAAAAAAGTAGAGGAGGCTTCTATTTGTACTCGACTTGAATGTGCGCATTAGTGTATCCCTTACCTTCCACATTAGGTATAACCATAATAACTTCTTCTTTCAGCTCCTTTTCCGCACTAACCTTAATTAAAGCACGTGCATATCCCATTCTCCCCCATGGATCAGAACACAAGTTATTAGTGAACGCATCAAGCATCACAGGCTTACCTATTTGAGTTGCAATTATGCTTAAACTATCTTCACAATATGCCACTACTGGAACTTTGTGCATCTTTACCCATACAGGAACTTTCGTGACTTGGTCCTTTGTTAATGACAAGCTTGGTGACCACTTACTAAGTATAATAGGAATATTTCGAATCATGTGTGCGAAATTCTGCCATCCCAAAAAAAAACCTAATCGATTTCTTGAATACTACCATCTTTTGATCTATCTTGCTGGGGCCCTAATCTTGTTGATGATCCTTGTGATTGTCCTTGATTGATGTTCCTTACAAGTGGACGATCTTAAGATCTATAGGTTTGAATTTTCGGTTTTGTTTTTTATTTTAGCAGATTTCGTTTGCATTAAAACCCTTAAATTCGTTCCTTATTTAATCCCTATCTTTTTGGATCAGTTTTAATTCTTTCCTAATCTCTCTTTAATTCCTGTTATGAAAGGTGGTTAGATCTGTAAGAGTTATATATTTAGTGCCTTAGCATGTGCTAAGGCCTATCTCGTTGTGATTTAGACGTTGATTTCTTGATTTTTTTTTTGTTGTTTGTTTGCGTTGGGTTTCTGCGTTTTTAGGGTTTTTCGCGTGTTTGTTGATTTGGTTATGGATCAGAAGCGTGTTGAGGGGGATGAATTATTGCGTGGTGTGGCTAATAGGATGAATAAACTTTCTGGTAAGGGTGAGGTTGCGACAAAGCATCAATGTGTGGCTGCTAGGGTTTTAAACCCTCGTTCTAGTATTGATCAACATGGACGGAATAATGACGGTGTACAGCCTAGAGTTTTTGAAAACCCTATTGCTTATGGAGAGCCTAGGGTTTCTGAAAGCTCAAAACAGAATGGTTCCAATGATTCTGAAGGAAACATGCAATCTCAGTTTGGTGGTTCAGAACCTATAGGTTATGTGCGTGTAACACCTACTGTTTTTTCTTTTGGGTAAAAGGGATGCTATCCCCGGTAAAATATATTACACCAAAAAACAGTTTAGAACAATGGAATGTGGCTGTAACACCTACTGTTACAGGTCTATCTAAATCTAATTCGGTGGTTAATCCTACTAGTATTGGGGAGTCTTGGACGGTGAACCCTAGTAGGGAATGTGTAATTGAAGTGGAAGAAGGTGCAGGCTTGGCGGAGGGTGATGGTATTAGTGTATCAAGAATGGCGGGCAGTTTTGTTCTTAAAGATCCTAAACTAGATGTTAATAATATTGATGCTACGACCGAGGCTGTTGCCAATGAAAGGAGCTATACTAGTCTTGGTGAGTCGACTATACGGTCGACGATGAACCCTAGTTGTGGTTCTAAGTCTGATGTTGAAGAAGGAATTTGGTCTACCAAAGATCCTCCTCATTTGGTTAGTGAAGTTAATACACAACCGGGTATGAGTACTAATATGTCCTCGATTGTTCATGACGCTAATGAGTTTGGTTATATTCGGCCTACTGGGTGGAATTTGACTAACAATAATAATGTTCCTACTGAACATGATGATGATGCTCCTATTACACAATCAGTTGATATTAATTCAACTCCTAATTCTTATGCCGGAGCAGCTGGTACTAACAAAGTGATCTAACCAAAGGAGCAGGCTAATTTTCGACCCATGGTGTCAGAAAATGTGACGGAGTTAATATCTCGATTCCGCGTAAAGTTCTCGAGAAGGTCAGTGTTCGCCTTGAACATACCTTATATGGTTATTTCATTGGAAAGCGATTGGCTTTTCCAGTTGTTGAATATTATGCGAGAAATAATTAGGCGAAACATGGTTTAAAAATGATAATGATGAATGCAAAGGGTTTTTTCTTTTTCAAGTTTGATTCTCGGGGAGGATTAGATGCGGTTTTAGAAGGGGGTTCGTGGATGATCCGCAATTCGCCTATCATTCTCAAGAAGTGGTCCGTGAATACTAGTTTGCAAAAAGAAGAGATGACCCGTATTCCGATATGGGTTAAACTCCATGATGTTCCTATTCAAGTCTTTGAAGAAGATGGTATTAGCTTGATTGCATCGTATCTTGGTAAACCTATTATGCTTGATTCGTATACAACTACGATGTGTAAGGAGTCTTGGGGCAGAAGTAGTTTTGCTCGTTGTTTAATTGAGATTAACTCAGAAGCTGAGTTTACGGAGTCTATTACTATTGGTATACCTGAGCTTGAAGGCCCCGGTTTTATTAAGGAAACTATCCGTGTTGAATATGAATGGAAGCCTCCTAGGTGCCACACATGCAACATTTTCGGGCATTTAGGAGATTCTTGTCCTAAAAAGGTGGTGAATACTCCGGTTGTGAACAATTCGACAAATACTAATACTCCAAATGACGGGTTTCAACAAGTGGTGAACAAAAGGCGTGATAATAAGAAAAATGCAACAGGTAACACAATTCCTAAAGGGGTTCATGTTGCTAAAGGTTTTCAAGTTGGGAAACAATTTAACTATCAACCAAAAGCTCCCAAGGACTAATCTGATGGAGGAAGTGTGAGGGGGACAAACAAGTTCTAAAGTTGGTTTGTCTTTTTACTCCAATGAAGCGTGCTTCTCAAAGGTACTCAATAGAAAGCAGATGACAAAGATGTTGTGGTACGGGTTGCGATGAAAATTTCTAATATTTCTTCTCCAAATCCGTTTATAGTCTTGAGTGAAGTAGAGGATGAGGATGAAGATATTGAAAATGTTTATGATGAATCTGAAAATCTTAATCTAAATCATAATCCAGGGGCAAGCACTCCTGCTCATACGGTGCATGATGTTTAGTATTGCTTCCTGGAATATAAGGGGTTTGAACCGAACCCCTAAGCAAAAAGAGGTTCGTCAGGTGGTTAATGAGAATAACTTGAGTGTGTGTGCTATTTTAGAATCTCATGTGGATGTTGCTGTTGTTTATGATACTTGTAAGAAGGTGTGTAACAGGTGGAAATGGACTTTTAATGGGAGTCTTTGTGATAAAGGTTCTCGAATCATTCTTGGCTGGAATGATGACCTTGTTGATGTCATGATCATGGCCCAAATTAATCAGGTTATGCATGTGCAAGTGAACACGCGTATTGATAACAAAACTTTCTTTTATTCTTTTATATACGTTGATAATTATTATATTGAATGTCTGCTCTCAGGAATACCTTGTTGGGCCCTTGCCCAGGATATGCCAGAAATAGACCATAGGGTTTTTTCCTCTAGGTGCTTCTCAACACGCTTGCCCCTACAGCACTCTATCCCCTGACTCACCCACCTCGCCCCTACGCCGTCCCCCAAGTATGAGCCGAATGTTGCTATGCGTGATTTCAAGGAATGTGTCCAAGCTATGGAGGTTGCTGATGTTAATTCTACTGGGCTTCATTTGACTTGGAATCAGAAGCCGAAAGGCTCTAATGGCATTCTTAAAAAGATTGATAGAATAATGGTAATCTGAAATTCAATGATGATTTTCCGGGTATTTTTGCTATTTTTCCGTGTATCGTATCTCAGACCATTCTCATTGTGTTCTTCGAATTCCCAATGGTTACAATGCGAAAACCAAAACCTTAAGTTTCAAAATTTTTTGGTTTTAAGGGAGGGGTTTGTAAATGTGGATTTTGGATGGAATGTTCATATTGAGGGTTATGCTATGTATCGGGTTGTGAAATGGCTAAAGGGGCTAAAATCTCCTTTTCGTAAATTACTTCATAATCATGGTAATCTTTATAAGAAATTTGGATGGCTTGGATTGATTTTTAACTCCTCTCACATAACAAACACAGCTGCAAACCCTCTCACTAAAGAAGCACACTTTGAATAATTCTACTATAAATAGGGATTCTTGTAAGCCCTTTGGGAGCATCTAGTTTTTAGTAGTTTTTTAGCTTATTGTATTAATAGTTTAGCTTATTTTCAAAGTATTGTAACTTCTTTTATGAATTAATGAAATTTCAAGTTTTAGCATAAAATCTATTTTACTCATTTGTGTTCAAAAGTTATCAAGAATCTTGCATATGCTTTTATAAGATCTTATTTAAGCATATTATTAATCTTATTTAATCTGTTTTCTAATCCTCTAGATGCCCATGATCTCTTTATACGTGTCCTTAATAATTCTAAGGCTGATTGTATGGTGCGTGATGTCACTGATGATGAAATCAAGAGTGTCATGTTCTCTATGGGGGATGATAGGGCTCCGGGCCCTGACGGTTTTACTACTGCTTTCTTTACGAAAGCTTGGGATGTGGTGGGTGGTGATATTACTTGTGCTATTAGGGATTTTTTCTCCAATGATAAGCTTCTTAAAGAACTAAATCATACTATTATACCCCTTATTCCTAAGGTTACTACCCCAGCTCGTATCAATGACTACATGCCTATCTCTTGCTGTAATGTTCTATATAAGTGTATTAGTAAGATTATTGCTAATCATGTTAAAGAAGGGTTGGGTGATATTGTTAGCATCAACCAATCTACTTTTGTGCCTGGTCATAAGATTTTTGATAATATCTTGCTTACACAAGAGCTTATGAGAAACTATCATAGGAGGCGTGGTCCTCCTAGGTGTGCATTTAAAGTTGATATTCAAAAAGCTTACGACACTGTAGATTGGAAATTTCTTGAGACTATCCTTGTGGGTTTTGGTTTTCATCCAAAGATGGTCCAATGGATTATGGTTTGTGTTTCTGGAGCCTCTTACTCTATTAGCGTTAATGGTAATGTGCATGGCTGGTTTAAGGGTAAGCGTGGTTTGCGACAGGGTGATCCGTTATCTCCATATCTTTTTACTCTTGTTATGGAAATTCTTACCTTATTGTTGCAACGTAAGGTCCGAAATTCAGATGAATTCCAATATCATCATCTTTGTGAACAATAAAGAATTATTAATCTATGTTTTGCTGATGACCTTTTCTTATTTGCCCGTGGTCATCCTAGCTTGGTGTCTGTCATTATGGATGCTTTGGAGGAATTTAAGCAGGTTTCGGGTCTTGTTCCTAGTATTCCCAAGAGCACTGCTTATTTTTGTAATGTTCCCAATGCTATTAAAGCATCTATTTTAAATTCTATGCCTTTTGCTGAAGGTGTTTTGCCGGTCAAGTATTTGGGTGTTCCTCTTATTTCTTCAAGACTTTTATACCGTGATTGCAAAATTCTTGTTGAAAAGCTTGAAAGTAAGGTTAATGATTGGAGAAATAAGTTTCTATTACTTGTTGGACGTCTCTAATTAATTCGGTCTGTGTTGTCCTCCATGCATATTTATTAGGCCTCTGTTTTTATTCTCCCTTCTCGTATTGTGCATGATTTAGAGCAGCTTATGCGTGGTTTTCTTTGGTGCCAAGGGGAAATGAATAAAGGTAAGGCCAAAGTTGATTGGGATTCTGTTTATATGCCTAAGCAAGAGGGTGGTCTTGGTATTTGTAGAATTAAGGATTTTAATATTCCTTTAATGGCTAATCATATCTGGAGTATTTTGACCCATAGGGAATCCCTATGGGTTAAATGGGTTCATATGTATAAGCTTAAAGGTCATAGTTTTTAGGATGTGCCTTGTAGAGGTAATGTTAGTTGGGGTTGGCATAAGCTTCTCCAAATTCGATCCATAATTAGACCTTTCATTTGGCATAAAATTAACAATGGTAAATCTACATCGGTTTGGTTTGATTGATGGGCAGATGTTTGCCCTATTAAAGATTTACCGTCTAACATGGATATTACTAGATTGGGTTTTTCTCTTGATGACTCGGTGAGTAACCTTATTTCCGATGGTGTTTGGAGATGGCCTATTGATTGGTTATCTAGAATTCCGGTTTTGGCTCAGCTTCATGTTCCTTTGTTACTTGATGATTTAGATGATGTTATTCTATGGCGGGATAGTGATGGTGTTTTGGGGCCTTTTTCGGTGGCTTGTGTTTGGGATACTATTAGAACTAGGGCTGATCTTGTAAATTGGTATAAGGTTATTTAGTTCTCTCATTGTATTCCCCGACATGCTATTCATATGTGGCTGGTTGTTCAGCAAAATTTGAAGACGCAAGATAGGCTGAGGTAATGGGATGTTGGTCCGAGTATCGACTTAAACCTGCTAAAATGCCCCTTGTGTGATTTGGTTCCTGATTCTCATGACTACTTGTTCTTTGAGTGTTCTTTTTCTTCACAGGTGTGGTCTAAGGTTAGAGTTCTTTGTGGCATGGATGATATATCTCATCATCTTATGGATGTTGTTGCGTTTATCATTCTATTTCCAAAGGCAAAACGGTGGTTAGTATTCTCTCTAGGATCATTGTTGCTGCTACTTCCTACTATATTTGGCTGGAAAGGAATGGTCATTTGTTCAAAAAGAATACTTCGTCTCCGGATTAGATTATTGATGTTATTATGTCTACGGTGCGACTGAAGTTGGTTACTTTCAAGTTCAAAAAGATGTCTACCAAGTCTCGTTTGCTGCTTGACCAATGGAAGATTCCAAGCTATTGTATTGTTCATGATAGGAGTACCAGGTGAGAGCTGTACTCTTTTTTCCTTGTCTAGGGTTTTTCCCATTGGGTTTTCTCTGGAAAGGTTTTTTAAGGAGGCAGTCTCACTTGGATCACTCTTGCTCCTATCGTGTTGCTGCTGGTTTGCGGGATGTTCGCTTGATTATATGTTCTCATCTTGGTTCATGTCTAGTTTAGTCTATGTTATTTTCTAGGCGTTGTTTGTGTTTATGGCATGTCATAAACACTAGTTCATCAAGCTGTATGTAGCTTGAGGTTAATGTGGTACTTTAGCCACATTCCTTTTGTACTTAACTGTTTTTTGGTTAATTTATTCACCGGGGAAACCCTTTACCCCAAAAAAAATAGAAATGAATCGTTACCTCTACAGGCAAATTTTTAATTTAATTTAAGAGAAAACTACAATTTTGGTCCACTATCTTTACCGGGTATAACACTTTTGGTCCATTTTTTTAAAAATTTGCGGGTTTAAGCCAAAACCCGAGTATCCATTTCACATTTGAGCCAAATCAGATTTAACGAAATTGTCTGATTTGGCTCAAATGTGAAATGGATACTCGGGTTTTGGCTTAAACCCGCAAATTTTTAAAAAAATGGACCAAAAGTGTTATACCCGGTAAAGATAGTGGACCAAAATTGTAGTTTCCTCTTAATTTAATATAGCCATTCCATTAATAAAACTTGTAACAATATAGAATTGTTGTTAAAGGGTTTGAGAAAATTTAGTACTAAATTAATACACTAGATTAAGAATTTCTAAAAACAAACATCCGCTTCTATCCTCCTTAATCGAGTTCATTTCATTCCTTTCTTTTTTTCTCCTCACTTAAAAGTAACAATCCCACTTTTTGGAGATTATTAGAAATTGATTAACAAAGTGTATGTGGTGTGACCAAAGTTGAGACGGGTTAGTGGTTGATTTTAAACAACAATTGAAGATCCCTTTTACATGTATTCCCTCTAATCAGATGACCTAAAGTTGTTTTCATTGCTTTGAAAATGGGTCTGCTTTATGCGGTCATGTTTTGTAATTAGGGTTTTCTCTAATTAGGCTAATTATTGGCTTCGATTTCCTTTTTGTTGGGTGTTTGGTAAAGGGGTTGGGACTTGTTAGCCTTTACTGGTTCAAACTAGGGATTTATGAAACTGCACTTGGGTTGCATATTTTATGGAAAATGATATCTTTGTTGCTTGAAAAATAATTATTGGACTCCATATAAATATTCCATAACATTCATAGCTAGAATGAAATTGTGTTTACAATTTGGTTGAAAGTAAGCAGACAATAAGTATAAGAAAATAAATCTTTGTTGCATTCCATGTGTGTTGTTGGCAAATCAAAACGTTAATATTAAATGCATTGAACATCATTTCAAGCCTTCTTTGTGCCCTTTGGGTAGAATTGGAAAGAACTATGAATCTACAGACTCCTCTACATGCTTCCCTTTTTCCCTTCTTTTAAACTCATAATCATCCTCTGCTGACTCTTCCTCCTCTTCCTTAATATTGACTGGTAGCACTTCACTAGTTATCTCCACCTATAGACTTTCCTTATCACTCCTGGGCTCTAACCTAGTGCCAGGTGCAGTTTGAGTATCATCTTTCCTAAGAGTAGAACTATCAACCTCAACATTCTCTACATTCTCTGCTCCTTCTACAATTTCTCAATCTCCTCAGCAATCAAGTGATCCTCAACTTTTTGTACATTTTTCTTTGCTTTAAGCTCATCTTGACTTTTCTACTCAGCAAGGCTTAGTTGAATTGTATCTAGTAATATTATATCATCAGCCTCAGCAGTAGTTGGGATTGATTTTGGCGGTGTAAGTCGATTTGATCGTCTTTGAGGAATACGAAGTCTAATAACAGTAGACTTTCGTAGAGCACTTGATTCTCTTTCATCGGTCTCAGGGTTAGTGACATAGGGACGCTAATTGTCCTATGCGTTCCCTAGGTAGACTCAATCGGTTGTGACTGAGTCGTAGGAATATCTACCCCAAACATCGCAGCATACATCCGATAGTTCTCCGTAAGCTTCATTTCATCAAATATCATCCAACTTGGAATTTTCATAACAACTCCATCCTTATGCTTCCCTGAATTTAATATGTTCTTAACCATCATATCATCGTCTAAATTGTGATACTTATCACGAGCTCTTCTCGAGATCGCAGGGAAAGCAGTCATGTAGTGACTCACTATAAGCTTTGTGAATCTGGGATAAAGAATCAGTGTTGATGGATGTTCGAGTGAGTAGTTCAATCCTTCCCAAAGCAAGTCAGCATAGTTAACATGTATGTTATTGACAAAGCAATACAACATCTGCATGATCTGCAAAGGCGGTTGATCAAAACCAGTGACTCGTGTTGTCAGACATCTTAAAAACATCTTGCATAGTGTCTACCACGATTGTACGAGACCGGTTGTCTTAAAGTTGGATGGCGATCTTAGTTCCAGTGTAAAACCAAGATTGTTAATATAAAACATAACCATCTCTGAAAAACTTTGGTGCATCGAAAAATTGTTCATGATTGTTGTTGTGGCTTGAGGCAGTTGGAATATTATCTTCAAATCATCTAGAGTCAGCGTGAGCTCTTTCCTGTCAAGCACAAACTTGAGCCTATACTTTGAGCCATCTTCCTTCAAAGTATGCCAAAACTACCCCAAGTATATCCATGGTACTGATGAAGAAGCAGCAATGCTGAATCTGAGTGGATGATTCTGAAGAATATTTGCTAGGATTTTGCTTTCGTTTGGACATAATGGATTGTCAAGATCCATCTTTTTGTTGGCATCCATGAGAGCATATTGTTTGTTGGGTGGACACAGCTCATCTTGATGAACATCAACTTGTCTTTGTGGTTGTGCCATGATGAATTCTGAATGATTGATGACAAGATGTTAGATAACAAATAATTTTATATGACATTTTTGTCTCTTTCCGCTCTGTCTGTTTTATATGATCTGGCAATTCTTTTTGAACATATTTCTGATCAGTTTGTTTCTCATGTGCTTTTTCTTGATTTTTCTAGCACATGCCATACGCTTTACTCGCATTTTTCTTTTGATTTCTCTTTTTGTGTGTTTTGGCATTTCTTTTTTGAACACACTTCAGATTTGCTTTTTCGCGTATGGTTTTGTCTCTCTTTCTGTTTAGAATATCCTCACCAGAAATTCTTTGTGAAATGATACTCTTTCAAAAATGATGAAGATACTCTCTGATTTTGAATAAGACTGATTTTTGAGAAATTAAAGAGATATCATTCATATTCTTAAAACTTTTTTGTAAAAGAGTACCATTTTTGACACAATACAGAAATTTGAGAACCTTTTCAGAAATCATTTATGCAAAAGCATTTTTATATGATAACATATAGTCAGTCAAACTCAATTCAACAACTGGATGGTCACTAAGTCACTCACTCCTCATTCTATTTATTGCAGAAAACGGTCGAAATCGAACATGACTTAGACCACTTAAACAATTGAGAATTGAATTATCAGACTCTAGTTTTTTTGAAATTCTTCATTTTTGCTTCTTGTAATGAATCTTATACTATGTAAACAAACACATCTAATTCAACAACTGAATGGCCACTAAGTCACTCACTCCTCATTCTGTTCAATGCAGAAAATGGTCATAATCGGACATGACTTAGACCACTTAAACAATTGAGAATAGACAT
Organism: Tanacetum coccineum; assembly: GCA_026074375.1. Classification (NCBI taxonomy): domain Eukaryota; kingdom Viridiplantae; phylum Streptophyta; class Magnoliopsida; order Asterales; family Asteraceae; genus Tanacetum; species Tanacetum coccineum. The sequence goes on from BQNB010164428.1 coordinate 11,989, forward strand.
ATTTGACACAAAGTATAAAATTCATCAAAACATGATCACTTGTTTTCAATTTTTATGGTACCTTTTTTATAAACGTTTGAAATTCAACTTCTCATAAGATAATGGTCTTGTTATTTACATACATTCGAGCTTTAGACAACACATTCATACATTTATCATTATCACACACTAAATCTAGTAAGTCCCCCAAAAATTTTGTAAGTTTAGCAACAAATTCGACACTCCCGAAATTAAAAGTTGACTTTTTCAAATTTTAACTTCCGAATTTTGACTTTCACAGGTTTGACTCTTCCGAATTTGATCCTTTTCAAATTTGTTTTGTCGAAAATGAATTACTTGACCAATTTTTCAATAAATTCGATCTAATTAAGCCTTAAAGAATCCAATTTGATCATTATTTTGCATTTATTCTTATTTTAATCAATTTCGACAAATTTTGAAAACTTTCGAATTTTGACCATCATGTCGAATTTGAAATTTTTGGAGTTTGATCAGTTTATAACACAATTAACTATACACAAACACTATTATTAGCATTATTAAGCCTAAATCTATCATCAATTTTCAAAAACCCCAAATACGGAACCCTAATACTTATCGAATTTAAATTCGATCTCAAGAACTTCGTTCATTCTGATTTTCAACACCTGTTATATGTTAAAGCACTTACGTTTAAGAAGAGAAGAAAGTTGTGATCATTGTTATGAACTCAAAATCAAAGATTTTATTTTCCTTCTTTCTCGATATCAAATTCTATTTATACTGACCGAATTTTGAAGTTTGGAAAGTGACACTGTTAGTCCTTGGAGTTTTTCCTTCCAAAATTTAGTTTAAAAATGACAGATTTAGTCCTTGTTATTTTTGACACTGAAAATTTTAAAAACTCCCCCTTGGAGAATGATCCCTTTGCACAGTTAGTCCAATAATGGAATTTTTCCTTTTTTAAAGTCCAGATTTTTACAAAATAATGAAAACTCCCCCTCGAAAATATACCATTTTATAAAAAAAAACTATCAAATATTCGAGAGATCATTGTTTTTAATGGATTTTGAAAGCAATTGTGAAATTAAAATGCATGTCACGTACGTGAATGGGAATTACAAAAACACATGTTTTGACAATGAGAACACATTTGTTATCAAAATAACTCCCTCTCATATCAGTATTGACAATGAAAGCAATTGTGAGAAAAATATCGAATCATGAATCTGATTGTAATGAGAAGACATGTGATTTTGATTAAGTTATGTTTTTGTCTTTTTACATTTTTTATTTTTGTATTTGATTTTTGTTTTTGAAAAACATCAAAAAAATCTTTTTGGGTTTTTATATTTTTCAATTTTTATTTTATTTTTGAAAATTTTATTTACAAGTTTGATGTATGATTTTTTCAAGAAGATAACTTTGTCAGACTTTCCAACTGTGTTAGATTCATACATCTCATACCAATGCGATGAACTAAGTACTCAAAGTGTTCTTTAGGAAGAGCTTTAGTAAATAGATCCGCAAGTTGGTATTCTGTTTCGACAAAGTATAATTCCACCGTTCCCTTCTCAACATATTCTTTAATAAAATGATACCAGATGTCTATGTGTTTTGTACACGAATGCTGAACCGGATTGTATGAAATAGCGATAACGCTCTTTGAATCGCAATACATCGGTATTCTGTTGTACTTGTATCCATAGTCCAGTAATTATGTTCGCATCCAGATGAATTGTGCACAACACGCAGACAATGATACATACTCAGCTTCAGCTGTAGACATCGCAGTACAATCTTTCTTTTTAAAACTTTAGCTCACGAACTTTTCACCTAAGAATTGTAAGCCTCCTGATGTGCTTTTGCTGTCGTCCTTACATCCTGCATGGTATGCGTCTGAATATGCAATTAATTTAAATTCGGAATCCTTCGAATACCATAGGCCCATGTTATAAGATTGTATTAGGTACCGAAAGATTCGTTTAACCTCTTTGAGATGTTTGACCGTAGGACGTGCTTGATAACGAGCACAAACAAAGGTAGCAAAAGCAATATCTGGGCGACTGGCTATTAGATACATGAAGCCTCCAATCATTTAACGATAAGTCATTTGATCATTAGGAGTGCCTTGTAAATCAGCATCCAATCTCTTAGTGGCCATAGGTGTGCTCATGGAGACACATTCATCCATATCATGTTTCTTTAAAAGCTTAATTGCGTATGTTGACTGACTAATAAATATGCCACGAGGCGATTGATGAACTTTAAGTCCAATAAAGAACTTTAGTTCACCCATCATACACATTTCAAAGTTATTTTTCATAAGGCTTGCAAATCGTTTTGAAAAATCTAGATTTGTAGA
>BQNB010164430.1:0-11940 GCA_026074375.1 Tanacetum coccineum
TATTACCGAAGGAATTATCCGGAGTTATTATGATCGTGAAAATGGTAAAATTACACCGAGTTCGTAGTATAATGTAGCAAAAAAATCGAAAAAATTAGAAAAATCGCAAAAGAAGAGAAGGAAAGTTTGGAGATAATCGCAAGAACTTAGACCGAAGGAATTATATGAAGGATCAATTATTCATTGATACGTCTTAAAAATCAACGATGTAGAGTATTGTATAAAGTGGTAGATATCGCTACATGTCTTGTAAAAGTTTGTAAAGTATGGGATGATTGAGAAGTTGATGTTTTTATATAGTTGTGTCTTTATCATGGTAACAATCGGGAAAAAGTGTCTAGCAACTTATATCTTGGACCTAGTCTATTTGTTTCATAATTTTTGTTTAACAACAATTTAATTCCCTTTCCTAATCATTAACTATGGGTTTTACGCGAATGAGGATGTGTACGAGCATGCATGTCTATTCCGTCGTTACAGCCATGTATGCATGTCTCAGCTGCCTTGTTGGTTTATTACTATTGGTGAAAGTTAGAAGATCCCTACCCTATATCATTTTTCATCATAACCCTTGGTTAAACTCGAATGAGGATGTGATCGAACATACATGTCTATTCCGTCGTTACGACCATGTATGTGTGCTTCAGCTGCCTTGTTGGTTCATTACTATTGGTGAAAGATTGTAGAATGATCAACCCTAAGCCTTATAATAAAAACCCATTTTAACTTTATAAACTTGTTACTCCTTAGCTCTAGTGGTGGAGATGTGTATCCTTGCCAAGCCTATGATAGAACTCTTTGTGGCGTCACACCTAGCAATTAGCGATATTTAGTACATGTTACCCATAGATTGGTTGAGTGATTTGATGTTTTCATCTTCCTATTCGTAGGTGTTTGGTTGTGTACTTGTAATAGATCAAATAAATGCTTAAACGTAAAAATCCTTAGGGATACATTTTTAAAAACTTATAAAGGCTACTTGAGGACAAGTAGGATTCAAATGGGAGGATATTTGATAACATCAAATAACGTCTATTTTATAGCATCATTTATCCCATGTAATTAACCTATTTTGTATAATTATTGCAAAGAATTGTTACTTAATCATTCATATTTGAGAATTGCAGTAATTATGAAGTACTTGGTGAAGATTGACTAAAAGGCACGCATTCTGGAGCTTAAACGAAGATATTTGAAGATTACTGTTCTGAAGACCAATACGCCGTATCCATCAAGGAAGATACGGCGTATATGTGCCTGCACTCACCAAAGACAGAAGACCACAAGATCCAATACGCCGTATCCAAGAAAGGCAATACGCCGTATTCAAGCTATATGGGAATATAATATTCTGGAAGATATCAAACGTGGTCCCTACTCCAAGAAACCCCTAATACGCCGTATCTAAGACCTTGGATACGCCATATCGAAAACGACTTTAGGCCTTATAAATAGAAAACTCAAAAACGAGTTTTAAGTGTGCTAAATCATATTCTCGATACCTAAACCATAAAAGTCAATTTTCAGAGGAGAAAAAGAGCAGAAGAGGTCGAGCAACGCGATTCATTCCATAGGAGACAACGTGTAATTTCTTATACTCTTGTAATCGTTTAGTTTTTGGTATCATTCGTTAACTCGGTTAGTTTACCTTGGCTAAATCATTACTTTTGTATTAATTATGACGTTTGAAGGCTAATACCTTCGGGTATTAGCCATTGTTATGAAGATCTTAATGTTTGGTTTGTTTATCTCGATTTCTTAATTTATCGTTGAATTGCTTGTTTATGTTTATCATCATACTTGTTTACGTGCTTAAGTATGCGACCTATCATTCAACTGGGTCTAGTCCTACATATTTAATGCGCTGCAACTTTGGTGTTGTTTGGGCATAGGCTAAGAGTCTGGGATAGCTCTCCATATTGCAATTTATATATCTAGAATCATAGGATCACAAATATTGACCTATCTTTGCCCTTTGATTGTGAGCTTAGTTGAGCCATAAGGTGACCTTGGTATCAACGAGTACGTTCTAATCAATTGGTAAAGACTCAGACAGTGGACTACTAGTATATAAAGAGCCGTTAAGCAGTAAGTGGGTAAAGTCTCTATGAGCTAGGGTTTAACAAGATCACCATTGCCTTAATCCCTAAGATAGATTATAATCAGCAAATAAGGATGCTTTATGCAGATGCGTTTTATGTGTAAAGATTCTACGTGTATATGTCTTAGGAATAAGTAACGCCTTAATCTAAAAAGATATGCCGCCTCGAGATAAGTTAATCATGCACTAATAAACAAACCACCGTTCTGATTGGATTAATAAGGCTAATACATATTCTTAGGCTAGACCGCTCTTTCATCTCTGTTAATTTGCTTGAAAGTGGTTAAAGTCTCCTTGAATGTTTTAAGACACCACAAACCTATGCAGTCTCTCTTGACTGATAACCCCCTTGTTCTATTAGATTTAGGATTAACAAGGTTTACATATGGTTTAGCATAGTTAGAGACTAACTAAGATTAGAAAAACCAAAGTAATAATAAATTAGAAAGATTTAACTCCACTCCAAAGTGTACGACACCCTACTACCATGAAACTCCCACCGACCGGGTACACTGTCCGTTAAAGTGTTGTTTTTGGTTAAGTCGGCAAAATATAAATTTAAAACTTGAACCATAATTTAACACCACACAACGACACAATCAAGTTTTTTGCGTCGCTGCCAGGGAGTGAGAATTAATCTTAATTTTTATTTGATATTTTGGTTTTTTAGATTAGATTAGATATAACCCTTAGGATTAGTGTAATTTAGATTAGTGTATAATTCTGTATATTTGCTTATATATTTGTGTGTTTAATTGTTTGCATATTTAATTGTTTTTCATAATACACTGTTTTGATCGATAAACCGATGCGGCGTATCCACTTCCATTGGATACGGCGTATCCAACTTTCTATCCAATACAGCGTATTCAATCAATAAGATTAATACGGCGTATTCACTTCTATAGAATACGGCGTATCGATCATCTAAAACAGAAGCCGAATTTTCGTATTTGATTTTCGTGCTTAATTTTCTATCTTTTTTCCCGAGTAAATCATGCTGAAATTTTTTACCCTTGTTGGCAGATCATACTTAATCAGAGCTAGTTTGATAGAAGAGAGAATGGCTTATCAAAGAAGCAAAATCAACAACGACAAAGATCGTGACTAATGACCAAGCAAATTACTATTAAGGGATTACAAGCATTACGGTTAATGGAAAGAACGCTTATGAGGTGAAAGGAAAATTCCTTGATGATTTACACAAGAATGCTTTCAGTGGAACTTATGGGGAAGACACGGTCGAGCATATCGAATACTTCCTTAAAATTGTTGACCCAGTCGATTTACCCAATGTTAATCAAGATAAACTCAGAGTTGTTGTTTTTCCAATCTCATTGACTGGAGATGCGTGGAGATGGTTTGATGGAACTAAAGGATCAATTACTAGTTGGGTCGATTTAAGTGCCAATTTTTTTGGAAAATATTACCTGCCTTCTCGCACTGGAAAAGTTAACACCCTAATAATTAAGTGGGACCCTAATAATCTCAAGTTCGAAAACTAGTTGGCCTCAAAGTTTGTATACTACAAAACTATGGATATATTCACTAAAGGAGCTTTGTGGGACAACTGGAAGTTGGGGAGTGACAAAATTGAGCCAACAAATAAAGAAAGTGCCAATCTTGAGGAAACTAATCACGATAATGAACAAGAAATCGGTGAAATTTTTGGGATTGAAACAAATTTGTTCGATTATGAAACACCGCTGTGCGAAAAATTCAAAGAGTTCAATTACCTACTCAAGATAGATCATGATCTCCTTATTAAAGACATTGAGAGATTCAAGACTTATGAAGAATACAAGGATGATTGGATTTATGAATATACGAGAACGTGCCATGGGTACATAAAAAACCATGGACTAAAATTGGAGTATGGACTGAACATAAAAAAAAAAATGGGGGGGGGGGGGGGGGGGGGGGGGGGGGGGGGATAAAAAACAAAGAGATTGGGGGGTGGGGAAAGGGGGGGGGGGGGGGGGGGGGGGGGGGGGGGGGGGATTATTACAAACAAAAAATTATTTTTTTATATAAAACTCTAAGTTGTCATTATTGTAAACCTTTTAATTATAAAAGAGGGTATTCAGAGTGGCCTACCTATAGCTGGAAAGAAGATGGATATTGTAATGGAGGAAACTTACCAGGAGCTTACATTGTAGGAAACACGCTCCGTTACCAAGATTTAGAATGGTACGATACTTTAAAGGATAACGAGCTAAAAGATGAAGCTTTAAGAAATAAGGCTATCATGGAAGGATTAATCGATGAAGATGATGAATCAAGTAATAATGGTTGGAGAAAATGGGACGGATATGAGATTGCAGACCATGATTAAGAAGGAAGAGCATATGAAAATAGACATGAAGATATGGAAAGATGTAAATTGTTTGATGATCATGAGTTTTCGGTTTGCTATATTAGAAGATTCAAGATGATCAAGTATTCGTTCGGAGATGACGAAGAGTATGTTGCTATTAAAGAAGACGAATACGATGATTTAACAAGTGCAAACAAAGATCATCCAACCTACCAAGAAATTCTTTCGCATGATTGACGATGGAATTTGTATGGTAACCAAAACGAGTAAAGAAGCTGAAGAAAAGTCTAACTTAAAGACTTTGCTGTAAACAAAAGTGCTTCCCGGGAGACAACCCAGATTGTTATATATTTTTATCGAGCCTGTCTTTCTAGACATCAATACGGCGTATCTGCTCCATACCATACGGCGTATTGATTGTCTGGACGTTATCAGTCCCTTATTTTTATGCACTTTAAAAACATTATTGTCAGTTATGTCAATATGGCGTATTCATGCACATGATATGGTGTATTCAACAGACTGACCCGTATTTAGTATAGTTTAAATTAACCGTAGATACTCGAGATAGGATTTTGCATGTTTTTCCTATATTTTGCACAGGACCTCGATGCAAGAAAAGAAATTGACGAAGTTCGTGAAGTATCAATCATCTGGAGTCCTATGTGTGGTTGTAGTCATGCTGGCATCTAGACGCATTTACAACACACATTCCTGCTCATAAACTCAACTTGGAGAATCTACCGAGCAAAATATCAAGGGAGTTTCTTATTTTAATTCTCGTATTTAATGTTTTATCTATACAACGAGGACGTTGTATAATTCAAGTGGGGAAATGAGAATTAGAATGATACATGTCTTATTTTTCACTAAAATGCTTAAATTATGCTCAAATTTAAAAAAATTTCAAGCATACTTTTATGAAATTACTTGATACATAACCCGCACACAATAACCCTTGTTAGATTTTTGTGAGGATTTAACCTTATTCGTTTCTAAATTTTTACCCAAATTCCACAAAAATATGAGTGTGCTGGTGATGTTGTAGACTTTAGAACTTGGCTTGGTATATCTATTCGAGACCATAATAATGAGTATTATGGATTTAGATGGAGTAACTTGTTTAAATTGGTAAATTTTTAGGATTACACTTAAAAAGCTTTTACATGTTGTTTATTAACTAACTACACTGGTTAGTTAACCCTCATATAAACCCTTTGTTCACTCTCATCTTAAGAGTAAGATACCCCTAGAACGCATATTCAAACACATAAACAAGTATGAGGTGATAAACATAATTAAACAATCAACAATAAATTAAGAAATCGATTTTAAAACAAATCAAACATTGAACTTTCATTAAGATGGCTAATACTCGAGGGTATTAGCCCACAACCATTGTAATTATACAAGCGTAATCAAACAATTAAAATCGAACGATTAAGAGAGTAAAAATTACACGATGTCTTATATGGATTCGTAATCAATGCTTGACCTTGGTGGCTGGTCTTCTGTTCTAAAATTCGTCTTTAATGAGTATGGTATAAAGAATATGATATTGCATACTAAAAACTCATTTTCCACTCTTCTATTTATAGCGTCTGAAAAAGACTCGATACGCCATATCCAGCAAGGTCGATATGGCGTATTGGGCTGGATTCCTTGGAGTGCGCACTACGTTCGTAATAAATCATTGATATCATTCCCAATTTACTTGATTTATTATATCTTTGAATAGTTATCTTCATGGATGCGGCGTATGTAGACAGAGTGAATACGCCGTATTGGGAATTGGTCAAATGCGTTTTCTTGTGAAGTCTTGGCGCTGATAAGTCGTATCTCTTTTGTTGGATACGGCATATTGGTCCGAAATCAGCAATCTTCAAATGTCATCTTTTAGCTCCAAATTATGCGCCTTTTAGCTTATCTTCACAAAATACTCATGAATTACTGCATTTATCAACTTTAAAGTAATTAAGTACCAAATAATGCAATAATTATATAAAAGTGGGCAAAATAGATGGGATAAATGGTATAATAAAGTAATGTTATTTGATGTCATCAATTACTATTGGTGAAAGTTAGAAAATCCCTACCCTATATCATTCTTCATCCTAACCTTTGGTTAAACTCGCACGAGGATGTGATCGAACACACATGTCTATTACGTCATTACGGCCATGTATGTGTGCTTCAGCTGCCTTGTTGGTGTGGTACTTTTGGTGAAAGATTGTAAAATGATCAACCCTAAGCCTTATAATAAAAACCCATTTTACCTTTATAAACTTGTTACTCCTTAGCTTTAGTGGTGGAGATGTGTATCCTTGCCAAGCCTATGATAGAATACTCGTCATGACCGAGCAATTGAGTGAATTAGTTACATGCTACCACGTAGATTAGTTAAATGATTTGAGTGTTTTCATTGACCTATTTTGTGAGGTGTTTGGTTGTGTACTTGTAATAGATCAAATAAATGCTTAAACGGAAAAATCCTTAGGGATATATTTTTATAAACTTCTAAAGACTACTTAAGGACAAATCGGATTCAAGTGGAGGGGTATTTGATGACATCAAATAACGTTTATTTTATAGCATCATTTATCCCATGTAATTAACTTATTTTGTATAATTATTGCAAAGAATTATTACTTAATCATTTGTATTTGAGAATTGCAGTAATTATGGAGTACTTGGTAAACATTAACTAAAAGGCACGCATTCTGGAGCTTAAATGAAGATATATGAAGATTATTGTTCTGACAACCAATACGCCGTATCCATCAAGGAAGATACGGTGTATCTGTGCCTGCACTCACCAAAGACCACGAAGGAAACAAGATCCAATACGCCTTATCTAGAAAAGGCAATACACTGTATTCAAGCTATATGGAAATAAAATATTCTGGAAGATATCAAACATGGTCCCTACTCTAAGAAACCCCTGATACGGCGTATCCAAACGCCGTATCCAAGACTTTGGATACGCCGTATCGACCATATTCCAGACCCTATAAATAGAAAACTCCAAAAGAGTTTTAAGTGTGTTAAATCATATTCTTGATACCTAAACCATAAAAGTTAATTTTTAGAGGAGAAGAAAAGCAAAAGAGGTCGAGCAACGCAATTAATTTCATAGGAGACAACGTGTAATTTCTTGTACTTTCGTAATCATTCAATTTTTGGTATCATTCGTTAACTCGGTTAGTTTACCTTGGCCAAATCATTACTTTTGTATTAATTATGATGTTTGAAGGCTAATATCTTCGGGTATTAGCCATTATTATGAAGATCTTAATGTTTGGTTTGTTTATCTCGATTTCTTAATTTATCGTTGATTGCTTGTTTATGTTTATTAATATACTTGTTTACGTGCTTAAGTATTCGACCTATCATTCAACTGGGTCTAGTCTTACATATTTAATGCGCTACAACTTTGGTATTGTTTCGGCGTAGGCTAAGAGTCCGGGATAGCTCTCCATATTGCAATTTATATATCTAGAATCATAGGATCACAAATATTTACCTATCCTTGCCTTTAGTTTAGTGAGCTTAGTTGAGCCATAAGGTGACCTTGGTTTCAACGAGTACGTTCTTATTCTATTGGCATGGACTCAGACAATGGACTACTAGTATATAAAGAGCCGTTAAGAAGTAAGTGGGTAAAGTCTCTATGAGCTAGGGTTTAACAAGATCATCATTACTTTAATCCCTAAGATAGATTATAATCAGAAAATAAGGATGCTTTATGCGAATGCGTTTAATTGTGACAGAATTTTACGTATCTAGGTCTTAGGAAGAAGTAACGCCTAAGTCTTAAGAATGATATGCCGCCTCAAGATAAGTAATCATTGCACTAAATAAACAAACCAACGTTATGATTGGATTAACAATGGTTAATACTGTTTTCTTATATTTGGCTAGACTGCTCTTTTATCTTCTGTTAATTTGCTTGCGTGTGTTTTAGTGTCTTGAATTGATTTTAGTCACCATAAAACTTGTGATAGTCTCTCAGACTGAAAACCCCCCTTATCTATTAGATTTAGGAATTAACATAGGTTTAGCATAAGTTTAGCGTAGATTAGACTAACTTAGATTAGAAAACCAAAGTATTAATAAATTGAAAGTATTTCTCGCTCTTAGTGATCGACACCCTACTTACCACAAAACTCCCATCGATCGGGTATAGTCCATGAAAAGTGTTGTTTTAGATAAAGTCCGAAAAATATAAATTTAAAACTTGAAAGCATAAATTACACATGCACGACAACACCATCACTCTGATTTCACATCCGCTAATGCCCTTTGGAGGATAATTGATTTAGGGTTATTGATTTAGGAAAAGAGCTAAAAAAGCTGTAGGAGAAAAACGGTGGGGGGGGGTGTTATGTGTGTGTGAAAACCCGATGGAGAAAATTGGGGGCGAAAGGTGTTTTGTATGTTTTCTTAGAGAAGAACATGTATGTATTTACGTGTTTTCTTAGTGATTCATTAAAATATATTTTATCTTCGATTAAAACATCGTAGTTATTATAGAAAATAGTCTTGGTGCTGTTCAATATTTGAGAGACTACTTTTAGTATAAACAAAATATAGTATAATGTGTATTAAAAATGTACTAAATATTTTTAAAACTTCTTAAAAACTCTTCATTAAAGAGCCGAGTAGTAACTTCCAATAAAAAGATATAACAACTATAATAACTTTACAAAATAGAGAGTTAAGATAACAATCACGAAAATGTTACATTTGTCTTTGAGAACGAATATATTCTTCAACGCGAGTTGTTAACTTAAATACATGTCTTCTCATGCAAATGCGCTATCAATCCTATACCTCCTCCATTATGGGTCACATATGTCAACCATAACTTGTTTACACATAACCCAAACCTGACTTGTGTAACCCATATATATACTTGGGTTGGCGGTTTAAATAGGTTACACGAGTTGAATAGGTTTAACAGGTTTCAAGTTGACTCATTTAATCCGTTTTATATACAAAAGTTTTCACATTACGGGTTAAATGGGTTTTCGAGTCCACCCGTTTAACCCGTGTAATAAAATACAAATAATTTTTAATTTACGAAAAAATCTTATACGGGTTAGGGGGTCGACCCGTTTAATTTATCCCAACCCGAACCTGACTTGTTTAATAAATGGGTTAGATGGGTCGACCCAAACTTGACCCGTATCTATTTAGGCTTAACCCGAACCTGTCAATTTTTGTTAACTCGGGTTTTGTTTCGGGTCTAAAATTGCGACCCCTAGTTTATACAACGTCTTCAGTTGATTACAAAGCTAATAATTTTTGTTTCTATTTAGTTTAATGACTTTCTTTTATTATTCATGGATAGTCTACGTTTTCCTTTTCATCTCGATCATAATCGCCAGAGTGTACATTCGTTTTTTAGAAAACAAATATTAGTGTTAAACAAAATAGTTTCATATTACATAATGTAATTATTAGTAGTACGTACAAGGTCTAATAAATATAGACAACATGTTAATTACTCCACTTTCTGGTTTTCAATATTTTATACTTAAAGATCGGGTCCTCACATTTATTGTGGAGGCTTCAAGAGAAATAACCCATGCTTTTATAGTTGTATCAAAAATTTCCCTATTAAAATTGCATACAAGGACTCCTATAATTAAAACCACGCAGCTATACCAAGAAACTATGAATACTTTTGGGAGTTACAGTCATACAAACAATCCTCTCATTAAACCCACAAAGCTATTAAAGCTACTGGAGTTACAACTTATTTAATGTGGAGTATTTAAGATTTAATCTTGAACCAATCTTAAAGCATATTGTGGAAGCTCAAGAGCTGCGAATCCAAACCTTTAAAAAACATACCCAGTGTTAAATGAAAGAGGGAGTGTAGGTGTCAATGAAATCAACAAAACTGTAGAACTCGGGTCATGTGATAGAGGAGTTTATACCAATAAAAAAGAGACGTGATGAAGATGAAGATGCAGGCGAAAACCGGATTCATTAGACCAAATTATTAAAAAGGTAAAAAGGGTATACTTCTATTAGTCGTTTTGTACAGTTAGCTGTCATACGGCAATAGAATTGAACAACTGAGTGTATGTGTAAACTATAGTTTTTTATGTTTGATATGCAATCCCAAACACTCTTAACAGTAAACGTTGTTTATATGTGTGAACTATAGTTTTTTTATGTTTGATATGCAATCCCAAACACCCCCAACCCGGGTCTAGTCGGAATAGGCATCCGGGGCATAAGTTCATGAATAAACATCGCGCAAAGTACAAAGAATGACCTCTAGGGGTACGTTTTAAAAATCTAACATCGTTGCATTATATAAAAATAGTTAAAGTTTTACATCATTTCAAATGGTTCAAAGATAATATGCGAAAACATAAATAATTTTGGAAATTGACAACGATGTTTAAACAGTAGATATTAATTCTAGAAAAACTAGGCCACGCAAGAAGGCAACACATAGCACGTCAACAACATCCACAGCTAAGCACCTGAGAAAAACATGCGTAAAATGTCAACATAAAGTTGGTGAGTTCATAGATTTAAGTAAAATAATTATTGTGGAAACTAGAAGGGGGGGTTGAATAGTTTACAAGTTCTTTAACGTTTTAAAAGTTTACTTTCAAAAATGTTTAGATCCGAGTTATATGTTTAACCAATTCACAATATGAACAAGCAATAACTATATGAACTAGAACTAGATAACAACAATAATAAAGTAAACAGATAAGGAAAGAAACGGCCAAACCAAGACACCAAGATTTTATAGTGGTTTGGCGACGAAGCACCTCTTCGCCCTACACCACTCCCCGAGTATCCGACTCGATATTTCACTATGTCAACAAGCTCCTTTTAGGCGGAGAAAACCGTTTACATGTCGCTTACGTTATTTTCTGACACTAAGCTAAATATCGAGTCATAATCTTAGCTAGAACCAATCTACTACTTCACAAGATATACACACCCACAAGATCTACACTATTGGATCTACAGAATATCCGAATCACACAAATACACAAGATAAATACAATAGAGATTTAGAACTTAGAAGAAGAGAGGAGAGATCACTAATCAACACTTTGTTTCTTGGCGAATATGAGTGTTCTTCTCTTGAAATTGATAAAGAGAAAAGATGAGATGAAGAAGATAAGATAAGATCACTTGAAACAAGATCTAAGTATGTTAGTGATCAAGATATTTAGTGAGAGAAAAAAGTTTTAGAGAGAGAAAGAAGAGACTGGAAAATTCGTGCAAAGAGAAAATAATTTTCAACAAGGGGTAGACCAGTATTTATAGACAGGAGAAATTAACGGTCACTGGTGGCGGTCCCGGCGGTCCCATATATATAAGGGGCCGCCACCTAGACTTTGCTCCATTTTTTGTCTTTTTGTGGGGAATGTTGTATCTGGTGTAAAAGCTTCCGTTTTGGGAGAAAATTTTAAATTTCAAATTTTAAGTTTTTAATAAAACTTTTCTTTTAATTAGAAAATATTTTGTATAATTAATTTTG
>BQNB010164431.1:0-11388 GCA_026074375.1 Tanacetum coccineum
CTGATGTGCTATGTGGAGTCTACATGCAATATGATATCATCTTTCAAGACTTTATTATCATTCATACTCGTTGTCTTTTGAAAACTTAATTGTGCGTCCGCAACGTTTTAAATTTCATTTCAAATCTTGTAAGACTTATCCATTTTTTTTAATAAATACAACGAGTTATGATTTTCAAAACGTCAATTAGTGGTCGTTCTTTGTACTTTGTGTGATGTATATTATGACATCACGCCCCCGGACACGTAATCTGCCCAGGTCTTGTTTGGGGGTGTGACACAAAATCACTACCTCATGTGAAATCTGCAGTGGTCCCCACGACACTCTGTATTGCATGGATGACTCTGAGCAAGCTTATGTAGACTACGCATCCTCGCGCGCGGACGAAATCGGAGGTAAGAGGTTCACTCTGAACCAAAGGCCAAGGAATTTCAATGATGCCACCAACACCTGGAAGGAGAAACCAAACTTCAACTGGGCACGCTCCTAAACCTTCACTAACCTACAAAACGGATCAATCTCCGTCCACTCCTCTAGCTATCAAATAAGGTTGAAAAGGTCTTACTTGATTTCAACTCCAACCAAGAGAAGAGGTTATCTCACCTAAGAACCCAACTCGGACAACAGTAGGACGACATGATTGGAAAGATTAACCTTCTTTGGAAAACTGTTTTCGAAAAACTCAATGACGTATCTACCCCCGAAAATGCAAGAAACTCTATGGCCCCCAAGAGTATTGTTGTTAGGTTCATAAAAAGTGTCGATTATGTGGTTTAGTTATTAGTCTTTATTTTGTTTAGTATAAAGTAGCTTGTAATAAGGTATATTATGCTAAAAGAATAAAATAGCATAATTACCAAAGATTAGGGACTAGAAGTGAAAAATAAAGGAAGAGAAGGCTCTTTCCTTCTCCTATAAATACCCCTCTAATTATCATTAGAGGGTGATGCTTTGTAATAAACATTTTCCATTTTCCCTCCATTTATAACATTTGAAATTTGAATACTTTCCCTCCACTACTATTCTCTCTAAGCTTCCATGATTGATAATGTATGATTCAAGATAAAGAAGACCTATTAAGTGGACAAATTAATTGCTCATGTCTCTAAGAAAACATATGCATATGGTGCAATTCGTGCTGAGAATCAGAATATTTTGATTACCATATTCGAGTTAAAAACTAGACTGGAAAATGTTGAAAAAGGTAAGTCTGTAAATACTAAGTTTGACAAGACAAATGGTTCTCAACCTCTTCTTTGTGTCACACCATTACATAAACATGTTATTTAAAAGAAAACATATGTTTAAAAATCAAAAGAAAACCATGTCATGTCAAAACCAGTCACTTTACAGACTTCACCTACCAAACAAAGAAGGGTAAATTCAAACAAGAATGTCATAGCACCTAGAATGTACAAAGTTGTCAAATCACATGAATCACAAACAAGCAAGGCTAAGCATGATTTATCTTCTACATGAATGAATGCGGCATTTAGTGTTAGAAGATCAATGAATAGAGATTCACATGTACAAGGGATAGTGTCATTAACATCTCTAAGGAAGCAGCAAAAGAAAGTAGAAGGTTAGTTAGGAAAAATAAGCAACAGATTTCACTCTGGAAACTATTATCTCACAAAGAGAATGTATTGATATTGATGTTGCAAATGTCCTAAAGTGAAAACTTTGTTATGTGTTTTCATGTATGCAAAATGTGCTTATCCATGTCATGATATTTGTTTTGCAAAATTATAAATGAATGTGCGTTGAATGTTCGTAGACCCTTATCACTAAATCTAGAACACCAAAAGTTTATGATACTTACTTTGGTAGTTCACAAAGACTAGGTTTTTCTAAGGACGTCGAGACAATATCTAAGTTTTTAGATACTTCTTATGTAGATTCCAAATAAGATTGATGTCGGAAGACCTTTATAGCTACGGATAAGGTTTTTCTAGTACAAAGCGAAGTCATGTACCGATAAGTCTTTTTGCTATGCACTGCAGATAAGATTCGAATTGTTCAAATCTGGACAACATGGTTTGAATCAAACACCAAATGTTTGTTTGGTTTTCCTGTTAACACAAACCTAAGATGGTTCATAATAGTCGTTCATCGGAAAATCAATCAATCGTTCTATTAGGTTAAGAATATGGGTAGTCAAATTGCTCTACATTGTCATGTGCTGTTTCTTTTGTGTTGCAGGTAGTTCAAGTTTGTTATGTGGATTGTTGAATAGTGGTGTTCAAAGCATATGACGGGCGATCGATCGAATGCTAAAAAATTTCATGGAAATTCATGGGCACCGTCCGCTTTGGAATTGATAATTTATGCAGCAATCACAGGCTATATGGTGATTATATACTGGGCAATATCACTATTGTCATGTATATTATTTTGAAGGCCTTGGACATAATCTCTTAGAGTTGGTTGGACTATTTTGTGATGGATGACGATTAGAAGTGGCTTTCGTTCTAACGACATGTTCGTGCGTTCTATCTGGGGAAGGAGATGATGTGTTACAGGCGATCATGAATCAAACTTATATACTATCTCCAATTCTGACATGGCTGCTTCTTCACCCGTTTGTCTAATGTCTAAGGCAACTTTGACAAAGTCATGGTTATGACACCGTAGACTTTTTTATACATCCTTTATTTGGGCCCACCTTAAATGATCCTACCTGACTTGACTTGGTTGATGGTTTCCAAGTTTAATATGGAAAAAGATCACCTTTGTTCTGCGTTGTGAAAGAGGAAAATGCAAGAAAGCTTCTCTCCACTCAAAACTAATTCCAGAAGTGAGCATTTCAAATGAATTACTTCATATGGATTTTTTTGCGGGTTCAATGCATGGTAGCTTCAATCAATGATAGAAGTATATTCTTTGATGTGGATGTTATTCTGATATTACATGGGTTTTCTTTCTTCATTCGGAAAGATGAAACCCAGAGATTATAAAGATGTTATTGCTCAGCTCAATGAATTATAAGCAAAGTTTGCAAGATGCGATACAGACATTGGTCAAAATTCAAAAATGCAAATCTTTAAAGCTCATTTATGAAAAGTTAGGCATTAGCAACAATTTTCAATTGCTAGAACACCTCAAACAAAATGGAGAGTCGAATGGCGTAATAGAACTCTTGTTTGAAGATGCTCGAACCGATGGCTTATCTTTTCTCGTTTACTTGAATTTCTATGGGTGATGCAGTGGCTACCGCTGTTTTTTTCAAAAATCGGTGCAATCTTCATACACGACTCATAACAACTCCTTTAATGAGTTATTACGATGGCAGAAAGCCGAATGTTGAATATTTTCTATTTGTGTTTGGTTCATTATGTTATACAACAAATGACCGAGACGAATCTTGAAAAAATGAACAAAAGCAGACATTGCGGGTCTTTATTGGCTATTCTACACATCAAAAGGTTTCGAATCTTTAATTAGTCGCACTAAAATGATCATAGCAAGATGAGTTGAATCCAATTTGAGAACTTCAAGTTTGGGAACTCGTTCCATGACCAGAAGGAAAGAATGTTATTGCTCTTAAATGGCTCTGGAAGAACAAGTGTGATGCAGAAAATATTGTGGTTCGAAACAAAACTCGTCTTGTTGCAAAAGGATACAAGCAGGAAGAAAGCATTGATTTTGAAGATTTGTTTGCTTCGGTTGCTCGTCTAGAGGCTGTTCGGATGTTTATTGCTTTTGTTGTTCATAAGAATATCACAATCTTTCAAATGGATGTTAAAACGGCTTTCTTCTAATGGGCCCTTTGATAGAAGAGGTTTATGTCAGTCGCAACCTGATGGGTTATTGATCCAAAATTCCCAATCACGTCTACAGGTGAAAAAAGCTCTATACGGTTTTAAGCAAGCACTGTGCCATGGAGGACAAATTGTATTTTTTCTAATTCAACATGGTTTTCACTAAAGGTATTATTGACCCGGACTTTGTTCACATGACGTCATGGGGAAGACATATTACTTGTTCAGAGTATATAGTTGGACGGACCATCATTTTTGGTTTTAACAAATCAGATTTTTCAAAAATTTTGCTAACT
Organism: Tanacetum coccineum; assembly: GCA_026074375.1. NCBI lineage: Eukaryota > Viridiplantae > Streptophyta > Magnoliopsida > Asterales > Asteraceae > Tanacetum > Tanacetum coccineum. The sequence goes on from BQNB010164431.1 coordinate 4,058, forward strand.
TAATGAAAAATAATTTTGATAATTGTCGATGATGGGTGATACTAATGTTCTTGTCTTGGACTTTCAAGTTCATCAATCTCCCCGTGACATATTCATATAAGTCAGATAACAATATGCATAGAGTTGTTAAAGAAACGTGGTCTTAGATGAATGTGTCTCAAATGGGTTATCACCTATGGCAAATGAGAGGTGGATGCTGATTTACAATGGCACTCCTACTGATCAATGCCTATCATCTATGATAGGAGGGGCTTATGTACTAAACACCAGTCATACAGACAATTGCTTTTGCTACTTTTGTATGCTGTCGTTTATCAAGCACGTCTAACGGTATCAAACACCTCAAAGAGGTTTAAATGGATCTTTCGGTACCTGAGGGGGGGGGGGAGGGGGAACAGTTCCTATACATGGGATTATGGTATCTGAAGGATTCCAGATTTAAACTAAATTGCATATTTAGATGCGGACCATGGGATGTAAAAGATTGATTGTTTATAAAAGGCACATCAGGGGATTGACAATTTCTATGGTGGAAAAACTGTAGTTGGAGTTCTATGAAAACAAGATTATACTATGGATGTTATGCAGAGGGCTAAATATGTTTCATTGTCTGCATGTTGTGCATAAGTTATTTGGATGCGCACTCAACTGCTTAACTATAGATACAAGTACAATCAGATTCTGATGTACTGTGATTCCAAGAGTGCCATTGTTATATCATGCAACCCAGTCCAACATTCTAAGACAAAACACATAGACATCCGGTATCATTTTGTTAAGGAACATGTGAGATAAGGTCTGTGTAAATTTACTTTGATCGGGAACAGAATACCACTTGCGGATCTATTTACTACAGCTCTTCCGAAAAGACCGCTTTGAGTATCTAGTTATGCATTGGTATGAGAGGATGTAATAACTCCAACACAGTTGGAAAGCCTGACAAAGTTATCTTTTTGAAAAGATCATACATAAAAAACATGTAAATATATTTTCAAAAACAAAAGAAAAAATACAAAAATACAAAAATACAAAAAGATTTGTCACACTTTTCATATTAAAAATAATAATAATAATAATAAATTTTTTTACTTAAATTATTATTTTTCAATCATATACATCATTTCGAAAATAAAATAAAAACAATGATCTCTCAAATAAACCGAAATTGAAAAATGCTATATTTTTAAGGGGGGGTTTTTTTGGACTACGAGCTTAGTATGATTTCATTCCAAGGGGGAGTTTTTGATAATGGTGAACAAATTTTGAAATAACTTCATTACTCGAGGGGGAGTTTTTGAAAAATCAAAATCAAAATTCGGAATATTAAACTAGAGGGACTGAAAGTGTAATTTCTGAATCTTTTTCGGTGGCTATAAAAGGAAGAAAGATTTTTCATTTTCACTTTTCTTTTACCGAGTCATATTATCGAGTTTGAGTAAGAAAATCAACGACAGTCTTTCGAGTTCATTACAACGATTACCAATACCTTTTTTACTCAAACGTAAGTGGTTATGCTTTGTGGTTCGAATAAAACTTGAGTTTGCATTATCGAGTTTCAACTCGGTAATATTTAGGATTATCGAGTTTGAGTATTATAGAGTTTATGCTACCGAATTTGTGTTTTATCGAATTTGTACAATAAAAGTGAAATCAAGGTCGATAATAAACAATGTTTATAAAGAATTAAGTGATTAATGGCTTAGGAATGGCTAACAAATCGCTGAAAATGAAATTCGGAAGTATATGGTGTTCATCGAGTTTGTGTTTTATCGAGTTTGATTGTATGTCTAACTGATTGGAGTCTGAAGTTGATAATAGAACATAAAATGAATCGAGTTTAGTTTATACATAAGTTAAAAAGAATCATGGTTTATCTAGTTTGTGAAATTCAGTAAGAGTCAAACTCGGAAGGGTCAAAAAGTCAAACTCGGTGGAGTCAAAAAGTCAAAATTCAGTAGAAATACGTTTGTGGAAACATGAAGTTGTTTTGCGAAAGACATAATTTTGATGATTAATGCTTGTGATGATTAATGCTTGAATGTCTGTGGAACAAAAAAAATTAGTTTCTCAAGTGTGGTGAACAGAATGAGGAGTGAGTGACTTAGTGTCCATTCAATTATTGAATTAGATATGTTTGTCTTCATTGTTTAGAAATCATGACAAAAAGTGAAAGTGCAAAATGTTTTATCCATTTTCTGCAATGAACAGAATGAGGAGTGAGTGACTTAGTGTCCATTCAATTATTGAATTGTATGTTTCTTCTTCCATTGCTTTAGAAAACATGACAAAAAAGTGAAAGTGACAAAATTGTTTAATAAAATTTAATCTGTAAAATCCAAAATTACTCAATTATTTAGTAGACTACAGTACATGTTCCGGTTGGGCCGTTTTCTGCAATGAACATAATGAGTGAGTGTCTTAGTGTCCATTCAATTGTGGGTTTGTGATTATAAAGAAAGTTTTTTGTCAAAACATTTCTGGAAAAAGTTCTCAAAATCTGTTTTGGTGTTAAAATGATACTCTTTTATAAAACAATTTTAAGAACTTGAATGATTTCTCTTTAATGTTTAGTAAAAGAGTCTTGATTAAAATTAAAAGAGAAATCTTCATCATTCTTGAAAGAGTATAATGTCCACAAAAAAATGTCTGGTGAGGATATTCTAAAAAAAAAGAAAGCAGAGAACTAAATCCATTACACGAAAAAGCAACACTCAAAAGTGTGTTCGAAAAAGATTTGCCTGAACACACAAAAATGAGAAGTCAAATGAATAATTCGAATAAAGCATATGGCATGTGCTAGAAAAATAAAGAAAGAGCACTAATGAGATATGAAACTGATCAAAAATTTGTTCAACAAAGAATTTCTTGAAACATATAAAAAACTGACAGAGTGGGAAAAAGACAAAAATGTCAAAAGAATTATTTGTTACCTAACATCTTCATTTTATTCATTCAGTAATCATCATGGCACAACAACAACATGCAGCTGATGTTCATCCAGACGAACTATGTCCTCCAACTATTCGATATGAAATCAATTATGAATTGCTATCATGAAAGTTGTTATTGAACCATGTTCAATGCCCACCGGAAAGCAAAATTTTAACAAACATCATCAAGAATCATCCATTAAGATTTAGCATTGAGAATTCTTCCCTCTGTACCATGGATTTATGGCACCAGGTTTCTGGCTAATCTGAAGAAGTTGGTTCAAAGTATAGGCTCAGGTTTATGTTGGACAAGAAAGAACTTTCTCTTACACTAGATGACTTCAGAACAATCTTTCATCTACCTCAAGCAAATGACAACAATCATAATTACATTTCAGTGAACACCACAACATTTTATGACATGGTTCCATTTATAAACACAATTAGGTTTTACAATGGAATTGAAAGACATTGTTCAAGCTTTAAGTCAACTGGTCTTCTGCAACCGTGGCAACATTAGCATGATATTTTCCAAGTGTTGAAAACAGTGTTACAGGATGGGATCAACCACCGTTGACAAGATTATGCAAATGATGTATTGCTTTGTCAATAACATTCACGTGGATTATGCGGAGCTTCTATGGGAAGGAATTTACTATTCTCTTCATCATCCAACATCTTCGATTCCGTATCCAAGAATTTTCTCAAAGTTCATTCATTTGTCATTATATGACTATCTTTCCTGAAATCTCAAGACGTGCTCGAGACATGTATCACAATCTGCAAGATAATGACATAATGAAAAATAACTTTAATTAGGGAAGATACAAGAATAAAGTTGGTATGCAAATTCCAGATTGGATGATCACTGAAGAGATGAAGCACACGGAGCATTATAGGTGTATTATGTGCAGTGAGGTGTTTGGGTTAGATGTTCCTTGACTCAGTCATAACCCGACTGAGTCTACCCAAGGAAAGCATAGGGGACCCTAGAGCCCCTAGGTCACCTACCTCATAAAAGGTACAATAGAGTCAAGTGCTCATATAGATCCTACATGTGATTCATTTTCGTCTTCCTGAAAGGAGATCTACACGTTTAACTCCACCAGTTCCAGTACCAACTATTGAAAAAGCAGACGAGATGATCTTACAAGATACATTACAAGTAAGTCTTGCTGAGCACAAAAGTAAAGAAGAGCAAATGAAAGTAGAGCCAAATGTTGAACTGGGTAACATCACTTGGGCATTGAAGAGATTAAAAAGTTGGTAGAAGGATCTGAGAATGTTATTGATGATAGTTCACCTCCTAGGAATGATGAACCACAAATTCCCAGTACTAGGGTTAGAGCCCCGGAGTGATAAGGAAAGTTCGGAGGTGGAGAGAACTAATGATTAAGAGGTAGAAGTTACTAATGTTGTCATACCTGTCAATGTTAATGAAGTGGAGGATGAAATAACTGATGAAGTATATAAATTAAAGTGAAGGGAGAAAGGGAAGATTGTAGAGGAGTCTAGGAGTACACCATTACACACACCATTAGATCTCCTAGGACTAATATATCTCGTATTTCGGATACTGAGAAACTCCAGGAATAATTGGACGAAAATCATACTCATACAACAATCATCATTCAAGATCACAACACACCAAACTGTCTAGAGCAAACCGACTTCTATCATTGTTCAAAGACAAACCTGCTCGGTTCAAACGATATAAAAATTTCTTTCAGGAGTTACAGGGACGGTATCAAATTTGTTCTTGAACTATCAAAGAAAGATTTTGTCCTAGGAGTCATGTGATACTCTTGCTGGATCATCTTCAAGAAAGTAATGGTCGAATCATTACCCAATATGGTTGACAGCACATTTAAGGAGCAGGTGAAAAAGCAAGGTTCTCTGGAGAAGGTTAGAGATCAGTTCCAATATATGTAGTGGGAAGGGCTGATTATGGTGAGACAAAGACTTAGAGAAGGAATGGTGTTGGCTAAAGCTATCTTACAGAGTATGGGAATATTACATGCTGAAATCTCATACAATCATTTAGAAAGCATTGACCAATCCATTCCCTCTTCATGTTGATCCGTCAGTACGAAGTTATATGTATGGTCACATACTTCATGTTCATCCAACTCAAACACAAAACAATATATGTTCAGAACAACAATATCAAACTATATTCTTTATGAAAGACAATCATCAATCTGCCAACAATAAGACATAGCTAAAATTGGCTTTGCACTTCAGATGATGTTTTGGACTCTTCGGTACCACAACTACTTGTAGACCTTCTGCGTTCGCCCACAGCAGATCACCGAACGTCCTCATGATGATGCTTATCCTGAGGGGGAGAATAGTATAATAGCGGCAGGAAGACTCTGTGTCTACGAAGCGTATGTGTCTGGAGGTACATCATTGGTACAAGTTATGAAGAGGAACGGCAGGCTCCTTCAACTTCAGGTAATCAAGAGCAAGAAGATGATTATGATTTCTGGATTGATTCTTATGCTTCGGATGATGATGAAATTCCAACAAAGCAAGTGTCACAAGATATTATGGAAGAAGTATCATGAATATTGTCTGAAGCAGAGTTAAAGAAAAAGCAGATGAGTGCTGAAACAAAGATGTATTCAGGAGATGAGCATCAATATCATATTAAGTAGATGAAGTAATTTCTTGCAAAGTGACCATTGTTTAGGAAAGTACGATAAGGAATTTCTTGTTCTCTCCACATCACGAAAGACCACGGCCTCTCGTTTAAAAGCTATCAAAGTGATCACCATAGCTCAAGACATCTCTGATAATCCATGACCTTTTGTATCTGAAGAAAAGGAAGTTCAGGGCCTCGAGGAAAATCCTATTGTCACTTCATAAGTTTCCAGCTATCATTCTTTATTGATGATGCATATCGGAGAACGCACTTCCAGATGGGTGAATAAGTATGTTAAGAAATTCAATCCTTATGCTCGATATGGTGTTGAACATTGGAAGAATACTCATGCAAAGATCTTCTACATACTGAAACAAAAAGAGCCTGGAAAACTAAAGATGAGTTTTATTCAAACTCAAAGGATCATTCAAGTTATCAAGGAATACTGGGAATTGGGTCAAGAAACAAGTTTGTCTCAGAGAAGTTGCAAGTGAAGAGCTAAATGAGTTTACCGAAGACGATTACACAGAATCTCATAAGAAATGATATTGAGGATATGTATTTACTGATTAATGAAGGCTAGGCTTCTGACTATGCAAGAAAGAAATCGGGTTGTGCTATGGTCTTTATCAGTACTTCATCAGAGTTCAGTGATATGGGATAAGAGTGCTGATTTTCAGCTTGGAATTGTAAGTTATCAACAGAAAGTTATATCTCACTAGCCACAACAATTGTCTTTCTAGGGGGGGAGGGGGTTTTGGGGCGGAATATAAAAGCACAGAATGTTCTCTATCATCTATGAACCCATGCATGGAATCATATATAAGAATAGAAAGAAAGAGAAAAGGGTGATGAGACATTCAGAGATTCATAAGTTTTGTGATGCAACGTTGAACAGAGCACTAGAAGGTTTAAAAAGTTACAATAATGATGTGAAGTATGGTTATGTACAAAGAGAACTCACCAATGATGAAGTTTAGTATCTGAAATTGTTTGATGAAGAGATTGAACTTAGATTGAAGCATCGTAATCAAATGAGAAGATGGGAGATGTATGTGAATGGAAGACCACTTGGACCTCGTAGAGAATGCCCAGAATAATCGACCCTTAGGGGGAGATTGTTAGGTTCATAAAAAGTGTCGATTATGTGGTTTAGTTATATTTAGTTAATAGTCTTTATTTTGTTTAGTATAAAGTAGCTTGTAATAAGGTGTATTATGCTAAAAGAATGAAATAGCATAATTACCAAAGATTAGAAACTAGAAGTGAAAAATAAAGGAAGGGAAGGCTCATTCCTTCTCCTATAAATACCCCTCTAATCATCATTAGAGGGTGTTGCTTTGTAATAAACATTTTCCCTTTTCCCTCTATTTATAACATTTTGAAATTTAAATATTTTCCCTCCACTACTATTCTCTCTAAGCTTCCATGATTGATAATGTATAATTCAAGATAAACAAGACCTATCAGGGGTCTCCCACGAATAAGTTCATAAGGTGTCTTGTTATGGGGCTTAATAATTAAGACTCTATTTAGCACATAGCAAGCAGTATTAACTGCTTCAGCCCAAAAGGTGGTTGGCAACTTAGAGTTAACTAACATAGTTCTTGCAGCCTCTATTAGTGTTCTGTTTTTCCTTTTAGCAACACCATTCTGCTGAGGAGTCCTAGCAACACTGAATTCCCTCTTAATCCCCTTCATTTCATAAAACTGGTTCATTATACTATTCTTGAACTCAGTTCCATTGTCACACC
>BQNB010164432.1:0-14332 GCA_026074375.1 Tanacetum coccineum
AAAATATAAAACCTTTGTGTGTTCACAAAATGTTTTTCTAGAACACATTAAGTGGATTTTACATAACAAAATGTTTTTGTTGGTGACTAAATTGTTATATCATGGCGAATGACGACTCAAAGTTTCCGATGCAAGACACATGCTCATATCCATACCACAGTATCTGAAGTAATCAAGAAAGTTTTCATACAAGGCTTCCGCACAATCTCTGAGAATCAATGTCTTCTTCAAATTCTAAAAGTTACAATGATTGGAAGAAGAGACATCATCAAAGCTTTCAAAGATTCCAACAGATATGAGCATGTGAGACTAAAGATCAGCGTATGGCAAAGTCTAAGTGAAAGGAGATCACAAAGTAATTCAAAGAAGTAAAGCTTAAACAAGTCAAAGATCAAGATCAAGTCATCACATCAAATTCTGAAGATCATGATCAAGGTGTTAACGTTTGAATTACCAAAGCACAACAAGTGAAGTACCCCATCAACATCGAGCTAAAGAGACAAGGTCGAGTGAACTTCTCATGACCTCATCTAGGGGGAGATTGTTAGGTTCACCTAAATGGACCCAAACAAAGAAGCTTCGGTCACTCGAAGTTACAAGACAAAAGTCTAGCTCGAAAGACTATGTTATTTAATGTTTATTATGTATAAGGGCCAAGATGTAAAAAGCCCAAAAAGAAAGCCCTCAAAGGCAAATCCTTATTAGTATAAATACACCTAGTTTAGTCAAAATTAGGTTAGCTACTTCATTTTATATTTTTCATCTTTTAGAGTTTGGTAGCCACTTTTTGTTTCATTTCAATCAAAAGTTATTCATTGTTTTAATCTTTGTGCCATTGATCGTGTGCTTAATCCATGGAATGATCAAGGGATCCTACAGATCATAATTTCCACAGCCAAAAGTCTAAGACAAAATGCCCTGGTGCTGGAACCATTATAATAAGCCATAACTTTTTGAAAAATGAAAATTAACTTTTGAAAACTCTTTGCCTAATGATTTTAAATGAAATCTAAGCTGACTTAAACAATTTCAAAAACTCACTTTGACTTTGGGAGGTCAAAATAGCTTAATCCAAACACCCCTTTAAGACTAAGACAGTTATGATTAAGCTACTAAATTTGAAATCCAGTAAACAAGTGCTTAATACCAGACAATTAACAGATTAAAACTACTTTAATAAGCATGATTTAACAACTAAATAAGCAATAATCTAAGACTTAAGCTATTTTACTATATTTTTGGTTTTTTAGAGGTTTTTAAGACAATAATATGAAAATCTATGATTTAAACTAAGAAAATTGAAAACAGATAAACAACTAAGATGATTTAGCTAGATAAAACTCAAATAAGCACTAATAAGTAAAGAGAGTAAGCAAATAAGCAGATCTAAATATAGAAAGCAATGAGATCACTATTTAAAGCTAGAATTAAAGGAAATGAAAGAGAAACTTACAAACTCCTCTAGCTAAACAAGAGGACCAATAAAGGCAGCTACAAGCTCCCTAGCTTATTAGATAAGCTAGGGTAAAGTCCTTGGGATCTCTTCCAATTTAAGATCCCCTTCCAAAAAGCTCATATCCAATAGAGTCCATTATAAATGTAAGTTAAACTGGTTTAGGGTTTAGGTAAGATTAATACTGAATTAAAATAAGCTCTATTTCAGCTTATAGACTGAAAGAGCTTTAAATGAGCTTATGACAGGCTTATGAGAAATAGCTTAATATTTGAGAAGCTTAAGAGTAAGATTTAAAAAAACTTTAAAACTGAATTTCATTAATAGAAGAGACTGATTACATTGCTTAAAAAATTACAAAACATTTAAGTAAAATTACGAAATTAAGCTAGACTAAAAAATACTAAGAAAAACTAGCTGTCGGGTGTGTGAGAAGTGAGGCCTATTTATAGGCTGCCTTGGAAGATTCTAGCCCTCTTGCCCTGCTCTCCAAACTTTCAATCTCAACCAATCATTTCTTCAATCATTTGAGCTTCTATTGTGGCCGTTGGATTGATTTGTGGACACCTGAAGATTGCCAGCATGTCATTCTCTTTTGGGTGGCATTGTGCTTCTTTTGTGAGTGTTTTAGCACAAAAACCCACATTCCAATGTGCTTTCACCATTGTTGACGTGGCCTTTGATTGGGAGAGGCTAAGTAATCCTTTGATAAAGACTGATTTGTCCCTTCATTTGTGTTAGTGAGCTCATGAATTGACCTAAGCACCCTTTAATTTATAAAACCCCTTTAATTTACCCTGGGGGTGAAAGGTGGGACGATGGGTGAACAGTAAATGGGTTTCGCGCCCATTTTTAGACAGTTAAAACTGTTACAAGTTTAGGTTATTACACAAATGGTCCTTGTCTTTCTTTTCTTATTTTCTAGTTATAAATAACTTTCAAGAAATACAAGTTTAGCCCTTGTGGTTGTTATAAAAGGACATGGGCTAGGGTTTTGGGCTTTGTTGACTTTTATTGACCATCTTTGACTGGATTTGACTGAGGCTTGACTTTTCTGGCTTTAGCTTTGAATCCAATTGGGGGAGGGGACATTTTTGGACTTTTGTGAAACTTGAGGGGCTTAAGTGGAATATTTTGGGCCTTGTTGACTTTTGTTGACCAGATTTGATTGAGGCTGTGACTTTTCCTGGCTTCGGCTTGGTACTATATCTGCTTCTCGTGTCGTGCTACTGCCCGTCTTTTGGTTGTGTTCTCTTGTGATTTTATTTTTTTTATTTATTTTTGATAAGCCGTACCTGCACACACAAAACAAACAAATTACAAGACATATTTTGCCAAATGTTAGGGATTTAGTGGGTTTAATTTTGGTTGTTTTAAGCATAAATGGATATGTGTATTTTACACTTATCACCTGTCAAGATTTGCTCTAGCATAGTCACTATCTGAGTAGGCTTCCAGGTCAAATGAAGACACCCTAGGATACTAAAGGCCCAGTTTGGGTTTGCCCTTGAGTACCTAAAGATTCTCTTCACAGCCATTAAATAGGAAGGTCCTTTGAGTTCTCCTGAACCTAGAAACAAGCACAGACAACAAACAAAAAATTAAGCCTAGAAGTAGTCAAGTACCTTAAAAGAGCGTAATCATTACGGAACTATAAAGATGTACATCCACTATCAGCATCTTATTCATCCTTGGTCAAAGGCTTCTGGGTCTCAATTGGAGTAATTGGCAAGCATGTTTACCATACTACAAAATCAAATTTCTCAGATCTCTGCAACATACTTATCCTGACTTATGAAAATAACCAATCTTCTTTCTGTTTGACTTGTAATCCAAGAAAGAAGGTGAGCTCTCCTATAGAACTCATCTAAAATCTACTCTTCATCAAGCTTAATCATTACACCAAGACTCTCTTTGTCGACAAAAAATAAATATCCAACCACATAAACATGTACAACATGATATCATTCTTGTCCATTTGATGAGATAGTTTTATAAATGGTATCCTCTTCTGTAACTCTCTACAACAAAACGTAGATAAAGTAGCCCATACCAGCCTGGGAGCTTGGTGTAAACCATACAAAGCTTTTACAACCTTGTAGACCTTCTTAGGGAACTTAGGATCTATAAAACCTGCAGGTTGAGACACATACACCTCCTCATCAATTGTGTCATACAAGAAAGCACTCTTCACATCCATCTGATAAACTATGAATTCCATATAAGACAAAGGCCAAAAAGATCCTAATGGCTTCAATCCTAGCCACAGGAGCAAAAACCTCATCATAGTCTATCCCTTCCTCTTGCCTATATCCCTGGGCAACCAACCTTGCCTTATTTCTAACCATAACACCTCTTTCATCCTTCTTATTCTTGTAGACCCATTTAGTCCTAATTGCCTTCTTCCCATAAGGTAAATCTACAAGAATCCATACCTTCTGAATCTTGAATTGCAATAGTTCTTCCTGCATAGCATCAACCCAACTTTCATCTTCAAGGGCCTTTAATTCTTGTGGTTATCAATTTGGAGATAAGAAATCAAAGCAAACAAGCAGTGCTGGAAATCCTTGTGATTATTTCTTCTCTGCTTTTGAATATATCTTATAAAATCATGTGCTCCAGAACTTTTATTCACTTTGCTCTTTGTCTGAACTGCTGATTTTAGATCTCCAAGAATTTGAGTTGTAGGATGAATATAGTGTATCCTTGAAGTGGGAATAGGACTAGCATTCATAGTGGATTCTAAATTAGTAAAGTCAGCCACTGCACCTTCATCATCATAAGATGCATTGGTAAAAATACCATCATTTGAATTTCCATAAATATCCTCAAGAGCAGGTATTTAAGAATCATCTTGGTCAGCATAGTTGGTTAGATTAGGATTAGATGGTCCACCAATACTAAAAACATTTGAAGGATTAACAGTACTAAGTGGTGTGCTAACAGTATTAACTGTGTTAGTACTAGTGGCTCTAGGAGCTCCTGCTTGAAGAAGCAAATCCTTTGTACTTTAAGAAAACTTCTTTCTAAGAACTTTAGTTGCATCATTAGCCTCCTTTTCTTGTCTTTTAAGCCTTTTAAGCTCTTCCAAAAAGGCTTGATCCTCCTGATCTATTGGCTGCTCATTTGTCTTTAAACCAGTATCCTTAGTAGGCTTTACGCCTTCATTCTTTGCTTCTGAGCTCTTGTCTGTTGAAGTATAAGAAGAATATATTGGCAGTATAAAGTAGTCTTGAGTAGGGTCAGCTTCCATTTCAGAATTTCCTGCATCAATATTATCTTTTGTACCTGCACTATGATTAGCTTCTTAATGGGCCTTCAGTTTTGTTAGCGTATTATTCTCCTGATCACACAGGCTGAATAGTTCATTGAACAGATATAAATCAAGATCAAACATCCAATTAGGTCAATTCCCCAATAACATTTGGTTTATATTCTTATTTCTAAAAAGTTTATATGCAATTTTCTACTTCACTTCTCAACGGATTCTAAATTGTCATACCTAAAAGCCTATGCTATTTAGGGATACCCAACTAAAAAAAAAAAAAAAAAAAAAAAAAAAAAAAAAAAAACAAAAAAAAAAAAACCCTTCATACATACTTCTCTTTCAAACTTGCCAGAAAAAGGTCAAAGGTATTCAAGATGGTCACATGGCACCCAAACGGTCTATAAAATGCGATGATTGGTATTTTACCGAGATAAGAAGTTCAAAGGTGTCCTTAATTGAGGCTTGGTCACAATACCGATATTCAAACATACAAGCAGTATTAACTACTCCATCCCAAAAAGTGTTCGGTAAAAATGAATCTGCCTAGCATTGTTCTAGCAACCTCAAAAGGGTCATGATTCCTTTCTCACTCAGCAACTCTATTTGTTATGGAGTTCGTGGCAATACTGTATTCCCTCTTGATCACCTATTGACCCCACATAATTCAATAATGTCACTGTTTTTGGAATTCTGTACCAATAATCACATCAACAGTTTTAATCTTTTGATTTAATTGGTTCTCTATTTGTACTTTATAAAGTCCTTAAGGATTCTAACAAGTTTCAATCCTTATGTTCTTAAAAGAACACCTAAACTAAACCAGCTAAAATCATCAGTAGATAACCAGGGATAATCATATGGTTTATGCTTCCTTACAGATGTGGGTCCAATAGGTCCGATATGCAAAAAGCTGTAAGGCTAAACTAATAGAGCTCACTTACTTTGGCCTTACAGAGGCCCTTGTGTTGTGCGTTCCTTTCTGACAAGCAACACAATTGTGGTATTTTGAAAAAATCTTTGAAGGTAAACCTCATACAAGGTTCCCTTCATAAGTATTGTTTAAGTTTTTAAAGTTAACCATGATGACCCAACCTTTGTTCAACAATTTGTATAGAATTCATCAATTGTGGCCTTTGCAATCAAACAAGCTAAACCTCCAGAAGGAACAATGTTCTCTAAGTTGAAACTGTACATGTTGTTTTGTCTAGGGACTCTAAGTAATACTTGATTTTCATCAGGCAACTTAAAGTTACAAGACATTCAGTGTCTGTGAAGAGAACTTTGTTCTTCTTGTCACACATCTGTGACACAGAAAAGAGATTGAAATGTTGTAGTTCTTTCACAAAGCACACATCCTTAAAATCATAACTTGATCCTATTTTTATTTTACCTTTACCAGTTATGTAACCTTTACCTACCTCAAAAGCAACAGGGCCACCATTATAGTCTTGATATTCAGCAAGGTAGGCCTTGTTCCCAGTCATGTGCCTGAAATATCCACTATCAATAATCCCTTTGTTCTTTAAAGCTCTTTGTGGATTATCCTGCACATCAAATAAGAGAAATTAGTGACTCTTAAAGACCCAAGCCACTGGGCGTGGGTCTGCTATATATTCTTCAGAAATTAACACACTTTCTAGAATTGAGCCCATCCATTGTATTTGGAGAATTTGTTCCATAATGTCCTTTTGGGTTCCCAATTATAAACCCTGCCAGGCTTAAACAGCAGTTACACCTTATTTTTTTTCCCCAACAGCACTAACTGCGTTTTATCTCAGCAGTAATTAACTTTTGATTTGAAAATTTTGCTTTAATGTTGCCTGCTTTCTATAAAATGGCTTCTAAAAGTGAAGAGACTATAAAAAAAATATTTCTTGGTCTGATTTCATCACAATAGGTTTCTGGCAGTATTAACTTTCCCGTAGCAGTACTAGTTTGTTGCTTCCTTATTTTTTTTTAGACCAAGAGATTTTGTCTAGACAGTTATTAACTGGAAATTCTAACCAGGTTCTAGTTTAATATTGTTGTTGGAACAAACTTGTTTTTTTTATTCAATCTTTGCACATTGTTCCACACTGGTCTATTCTCCCCTTGACCAGTACCCTTACCCTTCTTTTTGTTTAATTCAACTTGTTTAGCCATTCTTTTCTCATGAAAATCACAATCTTTAATAAGATGACTAAAACTACCACATACAAAACATGCCTTTTTAGTAAACCCATATCCCAAACCCAACCTTTTGGACATTAAACCATTCCAGTCTCTCTTGTTAGCTTTAGGACTTGGACTATATGTGCTTTGTTCTTTAACAGTTTCCCTAGGAGTTTTTACATGCTTAACAGTATTATCAAAAGCAAAACTAGGTTTTTCCTATTCTTTTGAAGGTTGAATCACATATTCATCATCACTGTCTGACTCATACTCCTCAATGATAGGAGCATCAGACCAAACTTAAGTTAACTATAACATTGGGTTTCAACTAAAAGGTTCAGGCCAGTTTCAAGTATTTTCTTTACTAGATCGGACTCACAAGAGTCATAATTTACTGTTTGAGTATCAAATTCCTAGTTTTAGAATTGTTTTTGGACCATATGTGAACATAAGAATCATCTACTACTTTACAGGGTCCTGAAGGCATGTAATTTCCTGTCATTGGAGGGGGAACAACATGCATGCCTAGAACATTTGCAAATCTATCATGCACAGGACTATCTTCTACATCACTTGACCTACTGTCAAATACACTTTGAAAAACTTCATTTTCATAACTTAAGACACCATTATGTACTTGATCTCCATACCCAAGCCCAGATTTGTCCCTAGTACTCCATCCTGACTACTTTATGAGCAGTTTACAAAAGGCCATTAAAGAACTTTGAAAATTCTCAAGTTTGGTTTTTAATAATTTTCTCTTTTTCTTTTACAGCTTTCTGCTAATAGTTTTCTTAATGATATTAAATAGCACAACAGTTTTATCATCTAATCAATTTTCATAAATCTAATATTTTCCTCATACTAAAGTTGATTTTTTTGATGAGTAACTAATTGAGCTTCTACCTTTTAAAGCTGAGTATAGGCTTGAATTTCTATACTAGCATCACCAAGTTGTTCTCTTTGTTCATCAATAATTTATATAAGTTTAGCATATGATTTCCGCACATTCTTGAACAAGGTTTTACCTCAGTGTCTGAGCCTAATTGCTGTAAGCCAATTAAAGCAAAGTTCTCTTGTTCATACCTCATGCATGACCAGCATCCCAAACAACACCTTCTTCGCATCAAGAGTTACCAAAGCATTAGGTTTCCTCTTGTTTTCTAGGTTCCTCCAATAACATTTTGCTCTATATCCAGTGTTCCCTGCATCTCTTCTTATGCTGTCTTGATTTCCTTTTGATCTGCACTCTCTAGCAAAGTGCCCTGTGTTATGGCAATTGTAACACTCAACCTTGGTCTTGTCAAAGCCAACTGGTTCTTTGGCATCAAACTGCAGCCTTCTACCTGTCTTCTTGTAAAACTTCTTCAATCTCATTGAAATCATGGCTACTTGCCATTTCAAGTCCATCTCTTCTAAATCAAACTCATCAAGCTGCTCCAGATCCTCATGATCCAAATGTGGACCACTGGATTGATTAGTAAAGAATGAGTACATGAGTTTATCAGTGTATGATGAAGAGTTTTCCCTTTGTGAGTTGTATCCAGAAGAAGTAGAAACACCATAAGCAGTACTAACATCATTAGTACTGCTAGTGCTTTCAGAAGAAACAAAGGAGACAATTTGTGCACTAGAAGATGTTCTAGTAGAGCCTTTAACATCAGACTCAAAGACTCTAAGATTGTTATAGAGATCATCAAAACTAAGACTGTTCACTCCTGGTTTGGTCCTCATTACTAAGGATACTTGAGACCAGGAAGAAGGTAAAGACCTAAGGAACTTCTGATTGCATCTTCATGGAGACACCTGCACCATGAAATCTTAATTGAGCTAAACAGAAACTCTTGAAACCTGCATAACCTTTGTGCATCCTTCTGAGTGTGATACAGAAAATCCTTCAACCTGTTGCTGTTAAAATGTATTTATGCATCTTCTTTTTATTCCTTTATTGCCACCAAAAATCTGATTTGATAAGCAACCCATATCTCTTTAGCATCGGTCCATCTTGTGAAATTTTTCTAAATGGTCCTCTGGTAAAGCCATAAGCAAGGGTGTCCTACCTTATCTTTCCTCTTTCTCTGGCTAAAATTTCTTCAGTAGTTTTAGGAGGCAGAACCTTTATTACGCTATTTGTATCTGTTGAAACACTTATGACTTCTCATATAGGATAATCTGTATGGCTCAAGTAATGTTCCATTTTCATGGCCTAAATGTCACTCACCTTTTTTCAGAATAGGGAGTTTAATGGTTGACACTAGGGGTGTTCAAAAAAACCGTAAAACTGACGAACCGAGCCGAACAGCTCAATCCGAAACCGAAAAAAACCGAAACCAAAAAAACCCGCTTATAATGGTTCGGTTTCTGTTTTTACTTTTAGATATCCGCGGTTAACCGAACCTAACCGTGGCATTATTAATGCATGATTATTTTCTAACTAAATTCAAATAATTGTTACAAGTATTAACCAATTATTGCAATACTTATATTGTATAAACGACTTCATCACTCGTAAAGTAAACATTTGTAAAAAACTATGTGTGAAAAAATTGATTAATATGATCGTAATCTATAATGTTGAGTAATTTTTTTTTGTTAATACGTTATATATGAATATTTGAATGCGATTATTGTAACGAAATACTTAAGTTTTATATGACTTTTAAATTCAGCGTCATTTAATTTTACTAGAAATACATTTTATGTTCTAGACTATGTTATTTTTTATAGGGTTAAACTCTATTAAACGTCAAAAACGGTTAACCGAAGACCCGAACCCGGGTACCGCTCACGTGTCGGTACCCGGCATAATCCGTTACCCCCTAGATATGGTTCAGTCAAACGGATAGTAAAAATTAATTACCCGCCCTCAACGATCAGTTTTAAACTTCAAACTAACCAAACCAAACCGCCCTCTAACAACCCTAGTTGACACATTGTGAAGGGCTTGTTTGTGTAGGTGTTTGTTGTGCTGTGTTGGTGGTGGTTTTCAACATCTGATCCTGCCATTAAATAGATCAGAAAGGTAAAGGTTTATAACTGATGTGTTTGGGTTCTTCTTACTCAGAGTTTCTCTACAAGCTCTGATACCACTTGTAGATCCCAGACTTAATAGATCTTTCTAGCCTGTTAAGGGTGGTAGCCAATCTGGATAGATCCAAACTAACTACAAGAGAAACAATGACTATGAACAATATAAGCTATGCGTAACACTAATACTTTAAAGTGCTAGAAGAACAATGAATAAAACAGAACTTTGATTACTATTAATCTGCTAGCTTACAGATTACTAACTATGAATGATTGTGGAACTTGTATATGAAACTTATATGTATCTAACTAATGCCGTAGGGTTCCTTTTATACACCAAGGAAAACCCTAATGGGCTTACAAAACGTGTGAAGAGATAATGCATATCTATTCCTATACATAACTCATGCATATCTCCAAACAGTACAACTAGCATACTAACTTACTACTAACAACACTAACTATATTGGCAGTACTAACAATGTACTGGCAGTACTAACTATTTATAACTAACAGTACTAACTACTTAGTCTATTTTCTTGAATCTTTAGCATTCTTTATCAGCAGCACTAAGTAGAACTAGCAGTAGTAACTTGTATAAGTAGCAGTACTAAGTTGCAGAATCTTTTGAAACCCAACAAAATATGATAAAAAGCTAAACAACTATGGTTTAATGTTCATATGTAATATCTATAACTAAAGGAAGCATAAAATAGGAATAATTGGCATTATCCTAGTTCTAATCATGTATAATATCAACAATTTTAGAAATTCCTAAAATTGAAACCCTGGACTCAGATTTGAGAAAGAATAGAAGAGCTTACAATGGATGTTTGCAGTGATATGGAATGATCAATTTCTAAAGATACTAAGTGATTAGATGGATGAATTTGTGTGTGTCAGTTTTTGTTCGTAGGTTAGGAGGAGAAGAAACAAGAGGTTAATGAAAAAATAAAAGAGAATTGTTGTTATAAATCTGGTATAAAAGCTCCCTAGGTCGAGGGCGTTTGGGGTCTTATCAATGTTCTAATCATAATAGTTTTTGTATACTTACCCCTTATTGAGGCCATCTGGAGTGACATTTCCCCTATTTTTGTTTGTTTTAGTTTATTGTTTAATGAGCGTAGTTCACATACATTTTTTGCTAACTCTTGTTTGATTTCCGACTTAAGACGACTTTACCACTCGTAAATTACTTGGTATTTCTGATGAGATCGCCAAGTTGTCAAACCTACTTCGATGTGAGTTCTAAGATGCATAAACTAATAGTATGACCAAAATGCGGAACATGATTGAAAAGAGATATATTTCATCTTCCAACAAATATGCTTATCCAAAAGTATAAAATTCTCACTCATATGATTATTTAGTTAATGAAAAAAACACATATTTAAGTGTATGATATGATGAATGAAATCTACTTGTTTATGCACAATATACATATTAAAGTAAGTTAAGTTTTTAATTCTAAAAAACTATATTTAACAAACAAGGTGTAATGTGTTTTCATGTAACACAACCATTCATGCTACAAAGAAAATACGATGCGGAGGCTATAAATTATCCTTATCAATCTTGCAACAAGAGAAATTAAAAAATGTATGATTTCTTTGTCATAAAGCATCATGTTCTCCTAAATTATATGGGTATTTAAAATATATGCATGATAATTCAAAACCGTGCCTCATAATAACAAAAAGATTCTTAACAAATGTTTATGACATGCATGATCATCTATAAGATGTTGCTTTCATTTATGACACTTTATTGACATGTATAAGTGATCTTCAACACAAACTATATTTAGTGTAAATCGGTAAAAATGAAAAAGAGTATCATGTTTATTTGGTAAGATGAGAAAGGGATATAGCCGAATGTGATTTTGAGTTTAATAAGCAACGTTTACATATGTTGTTCACTTGCTTGTATTTGTTTTTTGGTTACGACAACTTTACCAATTGAAATGAAAGGTAAGTTACTTGGGAATTCGGATGAATGTTCGAAATTGTCAAGCCTACTTCGTTTTGTATTTTGTTCATCTTTTAAGCATCTAAGTCAGATGTTTGGAACACGCAAATATGGACAAGTAGACTTGATGTTACAACACAAGTATGAGTTGTGATCCGATGTAAATATTTATCGTCTTGGAAAATGACACATTATTCACATGCTCATCGAGAGAGATTAGACATGTAGATTCAAGATGATATCTTTGGTCATACATAGGGGGGGGGGGGGGGGTGGGGGGGGGTGATTTGATACAATCCTTTATCATGGAAAGTAATGAGTCAAACTTCATGTCCATCACACACACAAATAAGCATTTAGATTTGATGATAATATCAACCATAATTTAAAAAATGAGTTGATATATACCCGAAATCTTTCTTTCCCGTTACATTCACTCTTTTAAAAGAAAGCAAATAAAAATTTATGGAATGTGTTCTATTTATCTTAATACTAGTTTTAAGTGTAAGGTTATGTAAAGGCATGATGACTGTTATGATTATCATCGACTTGTTTTTATGAAAAAAAATCATTTTCAAATATGACAAGCTACATTTGTAAAATAACTACAAATGTATAAGACTTTAGTTTAAACACTACATTTACTAGTGAAATCTTCTACTTCAAGAAACCATTAAACATGAAACCTGAGATTTGAATGGACATAAATCAAGCTAGTAAGAGTGACAACGTCTTTCATTTTGAGTAAGGACTTGACATAATTTTTTATTCATGGTTTTATAACCATTACTTAATTCAAAATCGTATTATTTGTGTGTGTGTGTGTTGGACTACTTCAAGCACAAACTAACTTTTAAAAATACACTTTCTTTACTTAAATGATAGTGTATCAAAATGAGCATTTCTCTTTTGTTGACAACCCATGATCAAACAATATTAATAATGAAAAGGACTTTAAAGATTAAGTTGGATATTTAAATTAATTTTTTTTTTAAAGTTTCAAATATATTGTGGTGACAAATGTAAACACTTGGACCATTAAAAAGATAGGTGTGTAAGACAACCAACCTTAATAGACATGATTTACTAACTTAGTTATTATTCCTAAGAGATTTATAATATGCAAGATGTTGAAATAACATTTGTAAAGAAAGTGATCTTAGCCTAAGTGGAATTCAAACACATTTTACAATAAAGTGCAAGACAACTAACATAAGATCAACCATCACCAAATCATGAACCCTAAAGATAAATAAGTAACATGGCATTCAGGGAACTTATATTCCTAAATTTAAATGTGCTTAACTACAATTTGCAATAACCACTAAAATGAGATATGTTAAATATAAAAGAATTGTTGATCCGGTGGTCTTGGTGAATCAAACCATATGGTAGTCATGTTTAGAGAGAGAAAGTAGAGGGAGAAACAAATGTGTGTAAATAATATGAAAAGTGAAATTGTATACACTAAGTCTCACCCCTCTATAGGAAAAGCAAATGGAGGGGTATTTATACCACCATCTAATACATAAGTATGCTAAGTTGACAACTTTAGTCCCTACGTATGGTGGTATGTTAAACTTGGTAAATTCCTATAATGTCTCACAATATATAACAAAATCCAAGAACAATCTTCCCCCATAGGACGATATACGGAATTACTTACAATATTTTCCTAACAAGTACATAATGATTAAGAACAAGAGCTTCCACAAAGCTTCTAATGTTGATGATGTCTTCAATGGCCTTTGATCTGCTTAAAGGCTCAACTTTCTTCATACACTTCTTGTCATCTCGAAGTTTTTGAATTAGCTGCATGTCTTCAAAATTTCATTTTCCTGCAACTTCTGGTCATGTCGAAGTTTTCTAGAATCTGCTTTTCATTTGACTTCAAGTCTATACTCCAATACAAATCATCTTTGTAGTACCGTGTAGGAGAAATACTGTAATAGGCATGAACTAAGTAACCCATACACTTCTGGTTAAAGAGAAGCTTCTAAATTAGCTTCCCCCTAATTCATGCCCCATATTCTATGTTTAGAAGCTTTCAAAGCTTCCCCCCAAACAAGCAATTCTCTCTTGAGCAGTTTTAAAGCTTTCTTTCAAGCTTAGAATGATTAAGTGCATAGCAGAATTAGTAGGATACCCACATCAAATGTTACTGCTTCTTTAATAATAAGCTTAGCTGATTATCCGTTCGGGGGATCATCAAAATAGATCAGAAACGTATCTTCTCAAACTTGAATAATTCTTCTCACATTTCTTCCCACTGGAAGCTCAAGTAATGCATACCAAAAGTATCAAGATATCTCTTCCCCTATATAGTTGAAGAGATGAAACCAGTCTTATTGTATGAAGCCCAAAAACCCGAAGTACACACTCTATCTGTAACACCCCCAAAATGGGTCGCAGCGGAATATGGGTTGGCGAGTGTTACTTCATAGATCAATAGCACGAGATATGAG
>BQNB010164433.1:0-11355 GCA_026074375.1 Tanacetum coccineum
GATGTACTTTATAATTTATAACACTTGATTGAATTTTATTCATGCTTTTATTAAATTTTCTAACATTAGGGGCATTTTGGTAATTTTGCACTTGTTCTGATTTTTGGGTTTTAGTGTTTTACATTTAGAGATGTTTTGAGATGGCTGTGTTGTTCGGTTTTTCGTGTAGAACGGCAAGGACCCAAAGGAATTATAAAGAATCAAGAAGCTTGGGTAACACTCAAATAAACCATATGTATGTGTGTTTACTTTGTGAAACAATGTGCGTAAAATATGTTAGAGGATGTGATCTTTTTGCATGTATGGGATGCTCTAGAGGAGCATCAAGGGTTTTGTAGGGTAGACCCGTGTACAAAGATCAACGGTTATAAACGAGCCAGGTTTTGATCATATGATGGGCAGACAAGGACGACAGGTGGCGTGCCCTCCTTGGCTTGGTACGGTTCGTATGTGGTCCTGCGTATCTCCTCTGTTTCTGCTCGTGTGTCTCCCATAGTCATATGTCAGATTGTAGTTCATAACCGTTAGTGGTAGTTGGGAGACAATTGTATTAACTAGTATGCTTGGGTCATTAATATTGATACGTTGTCAAAAGCATAAGGTATTTATTATTGATTTTTCAGTAATTGTTAGGCATGGTCATTATTCATTGAATCAGGTTTTCCTTCACAATATCGTTTTCTTCTAGATAATTGCTTACGTAAGGGTGCAAAACGTGATTATGAGTTGTTTAGGGGTGGTTGTGTTGTTCGGTCTCCCGTGTACATGGGTGGAGCTATGTTCATAGGAGAGGGGGTGTTGCCCCAACAAAGTTCTTGTGGACACAAAAAATATGTGGGAAAAACAATTAAATTGGTAGAGAAAATCTCTGGTGCCCTCAATCAAATTTTCAAAGTGCCCTCGACACTCTCTTAGATTGCTAGAAATCAAAGTGATTTGTAATGTCAAAAATGTTCTGTAGGCAACTGGTTTTTATGTTCATCGAAAAAATGAAGAAGAAAGATTGATTGGGAAGCGTGAAAGTCATTTGGGTAACCGGGTACTTGGTGGGACAATTGGGTAATAGAAAGCTTTTTATCATTAACCTTACACTTTAGTACACCATATTCCGACATAGTTGTTGCTCCCAATATAATATGTTACGTATAATTTTTCAAAACTCACGTTAGTTACTATG
This sequence comes from Tanacetum coccineum, assembly GCA_026074375.1. Lineage (NCBI taxonomy): Eukaryota > Viridiplantae > Streptophyta > Magnoliopsida > Asterales > Asteraceae > Tanacetum > Tanacetum coccineum. Next base: position 1,178 of record BQNB010164433.1, read on the forward strand.
CCAGTGGCATTAAAATAATATGAAAATAAGGGGATTTTACAATTATTAACTTAAAGTCTTTAAGCTTTTAGTATATAATTTTTGCATGTGTTAAATTTTTGGTTATCATTGGTTTGTTGATATCATTGGTTATATAATTGTATTTTAGAGCTATAGATTTTTTTAAACTTTTTTGGTCATCAAGGTTTCACCTGTATATGTAATAAACAATTAAACTCAAACTTATTTTAAGGTAAACTAATTGAAATTACGCGTAAAATTGTAATTTATAGACATCTTCATCCGTATATGATGGGTTTTAATTGTATTGAGGTAGAGCATTTTTGTTGCATTTAATCACCCGAGATAGCATTTTTGTTGCCTTTAGTCAAACCCGACCCGACTTTTTTCAAGTTACACTAAAAACGTTTTATTGTTCGATGCCCTCGGTGATCAAAATTCCTGGCTTACCCGTGTAGAACTGTAAGGATCTCGGGTAATGTTTGAGAATCAAAAGTTATAGTAACACTCAAACTAACCAAGTGTGTGTATTGTGTGAATAAGTGTGTAAAATGATAAAGAGAATAATTCATTTGCATGTGTGTGATATCTCTCTAGTTATATAGGGGTATTTAGGTTTTTAAGGACAGACCCCACGTGGATGATCAACGATTATGAACAAGTCATGTGTTAATCATTTGATCGCCAGACTAGAACGACAGATGACATTCCTTATTTGGCCTAGTACAGTTTGTACATGATCGTGTATGCCTCATCGTGTGTCTCCTACTATCACGTGTCAGGTACTATTTCATAACAGTTTGTAGACAGTTGTATGTGCGTGCATGGACACATCCTAAAAGGACTTCCCTGGCCATAGGAAACATGGGAATGTATTTATGATGGATTAGGCTTGTCCTAGTATTGATAATGGGCCCAATTCGGATGTATGTTTAGTGAGCTTGGGCCACTAATGTCCATACGCTATTATGTTCCCCCTGTTTAGCATTATATTATAGGCTAATGATATAATTTTGGACTTAATAGAGATTACGAGGGCGTTTTTTTAGCTCCAAGGTAGAGATTGTCTCACAATAAATTCAAATGCAAGTTGCATCACTTGCGTTGTTCTTGCGTCGTATCAGGGTGAGCTACGTTAAATGTTTAGACGGCTTAAGGACTATTTTTGAATTTGGTCAACTTGACATTTAGGCGGCCTCGGGCCTAATTTTTCGACTGTAAATGATGTTATTGTGACGTCAGCATACGCGTGTTTCCCAGGTTGTAAATAACATGCCCGTGATGTTGATTTACTAGCCCAATGAACTACTGTCATGTATAATCCACTAACCCGTTCTTTAAACTATTATTATAACCAATCATGTAAAATACTCTCCATTAATATTATCACTTATGCTTATAACATGTCTAAGGACAATCTTTACACAAGATTACAATACAACGAGGCATGCAGACCCGTGCGATGCACACGGCTTGTGTCAATTTTTTTTCTCATGTGGTTGCTTGCATAATAATTTTGTTAGAATGTTGATGCGTTAGTCTGATTGTGTATACTTTGGGAATTGCCGTGTAATGGTTTAGAGTGCGTTGTTGAACATTGCAAACCAGTGCGATGCACAACGGGTTGTATCTAAGAGGTTTATTGCAATAATGATTTTAGGCTACTATCAAAATAAGCCGTTAAAAATGAATAGTAATAATTAAGTATTTTTAAACTTTCTCGTGAAATACATGTTGGACCAATGTCAAAGAATATTTTACAGAATCCCCTAAAAACAATTTCTACTATACTTTTATATATATGCTACGCACCACTCGTTAAGTTGTGCTAAAGTAAACGAATAAACAAACAATAAACTACAATACATAATAAAAAATATGCAATATGATACTATAACGTAGTAAAAAAACATGCACAACCTAATTGGTGGAGTTTATATAGTGACTCATAGTGAGGAATATGAAGAACTTTATAAATAAGCAAATCTTTGATTTTCTTAATCACAGAAACTATAAAGTTTGTTAAGGAGATAATGTGGACTGCCTAAAAAGACTAAAAGTCTGCACAGAATTGAATTCACATGTAAAAATGCAGTGAATCACTTAATCTTTAATCCCCATTGATAATGAGTCAGTATGCATTTGATGTTTTTGTACTTAGGATCTCGTCTGGGTTGAGACAACTCAATTAAAAGATACAGCCCAATAAATTTAGGGGCTCAATCTTTAGTAATAACCATATGATCATGCCATCTATTCACTATGGATTTGTACAATAACCAAGCTTGTGTTACACTACACAATATCTACATCAATAAACGACACACATAAAGAACTTATCTATAACAACAAAGAAAAAAAAGTTTTAAAGCCTAATACGAAATTTCGGGTTCGCTTTCATGGGGTCCTAATTTCGTCCAAAAGAGAATACCGAACACTGTTTTGAATCAGACCAAATTTCGGTTACCCTTTCATGGGGACTCTAATTTCGACTAAGAGAGAAAAGAGGACCTTATCTCTAACAACAAAGAAAACAAAGTTTTCTAAAGCCTAAAGCTAAAGCCTTAAGCCTAAATCCTAAAGCCTAAAGTCGTAAACAATGTACCAAAATTTTCGGGTTCCAATTCATGGGGATCCCTAATTTCGATCAAAAAGAATAACAAACACTGTCGAATGGACCGAAATTCCGGGTTTCCTTTTATGGGGATCCCTAATTTCTGACCAAGAGAGAGAGAAGGAGAAGGTAGGGAGAAAAATGAGTTTAGGGAACCCCCTATTTATATGTGTTAGGATTAGGTTAACTTTGAGAAAAAAACTAAATAATCATTACACAAATGGTCCTCCACATATAATACGTTGACACAAATGTCCTCCTTCGTTAATACTGCTGTGCACTAAATATAAAAACTCAACTATTTTCGGTATAATCATGGAAGCATGGGGTACTCCTCAAGATGCTTATCAATGTATGCAGTAGGGTTTTGTACTTATGTCTCTCTTGGTGAGACAAATCATTTAAAGATACAGCCCCATTAAATTTAAGGGCTCAATCTTTTAGTATAATAGATGACTCTCATTCAAACCAGAAATGTAAACAAAATGGTCATTTTTTATATCTTCTTTGAAAACCCGTGTATGATATATACTAAACTGAATTTTTGTTTAAGCTTCGTACATACACATGACTAATAACTAATTATAAAAATTAATGAAAATTCAATTATATAATTGTGTATTAATTTATTTATTTTAAACCATCACATGTGTAAAATATGGTCAAGTTATCTTTTAACCGGCTACAACAGGTAAAAAAATATAGTAATTGGTAACCTAATTAAATGGTTTTAAAAGTTCAAGTAAAAATTAAGTGATTAGACGAACATTTTCGCATAATTTAGTAACATGTTTGTATATTAACTCTTAGAATGTTGTTAGGTATCTTGAAACATGGGTTAAATAAATATGTGTGTGTACCCAGTACCCATGCGTTGTAGTTGCTCTCAAGTTACTTTTACTTTTTATAATCTAAAGTATCGATATTGACATAGTGCGACTATGTAGCCTGTCTTTTAGTTTCGTAGGCGTATTTACACACATACTCGTCGTACCAACGAGTCAAACAAGCATAGGACGGTAGGTAGGTGTATTAATCGGATGCGTTGTCAAATCTATTCATACACTTTCTAACAAAAACACACATGTGTTGTGTATTTTCTTAAAGCATTTCTAATTAGGTGCACACAGATTATAAAACAGATGAGAACTCACAATCAAAGATGGTAGCTTAACCATTGTTATGTCTTCGTCAATCCCTTTTGCTTCAACCCTTATTTGGTCCCCAATCCAAATTCCTTCTTTAAAATCACTCAAAAATACTTCATTTCACAACCAAAAGTACACTCAAACAACATGAAGAACACCGTTAACAACAATGGTGGCACAAAGCTCATCCTCCTCCACCCCTACATTCAAAAACAAGGTTCCTCGAACCGCCTTTATTGGCTAGTAGCCTCCGTCTCTATATTCGCCCTCGCCTCTCTCCTTACCTTCATATACACCCGCGAATCCTTCAATACCATCACCACCGCCACATCAGTTTCCATTAAAGCAACCTCGTCCACTTTGGACCACAAAATCATGCCTAAATCAGTTGTTAAAGCGTTAATCCACTATGCGGCCAATACCAACTCATCTGAGCACATGTCCCATACCGATATAAAACATATATCGGATGTACTAAAACAATGTCCATCCCCTTGTAACTTTCTTGTTTTTGGTCTCACGCCTGAAACCTTATTGTGGAATGCATTAAACCATAATGGACGTACCGTATTCATAGATGAAAACCGTTACTATGCTGCCTACATAGAGGAAAAGCACCCCGAGATTGAAGCATATGATGTTCAATACACAACAAAGATTAGCGAGCTTAACGAGCTTATAACATCCGTTAGAGAACAATCACGTAACGAATGTAGGCCCGTGCAAAACCTTTTATTTTCTGATTGTAAGATTGGATTAAATGATCTTCCTAACCAATTATATGAGTTGGACTGGGACATCATATTGGTCGATGGTCCACGAGGGTATTGGCCAGATGGGCCGGGGAGGATGTCTGCGATTTTCACAGCAGGCGTGTTGGCAAGGAGCAAAAAAGGTGGTAACCGAAAAACACATGTTTTCGTGCATGATTATAAAAGGAAAGTTGAGAGGGTCTCAAGTGATGAGTTTTTGTGTAAAGAAAATTTGATTAAGTCTTCTAAGGACTTATTGGCACATTATATGGTGGAAAGAGTGGCAGAGGATGGTAACAGCCTTCAATTCTGCCGAAACCGCCCCGTGGCTGCGACGGCAGCATAGGTGGACGTCTACTTTGGCTCAATGCATGCTTGTGTTAGTTGTAAAATTTGGTTATTTATGATCAAGGTTTAAAATTTTGGGAGGGAAGGTTGGTTGAGTTCTAAATAAAATTGTTTGGAAAGATTTGTGTAAACGTAACTTCTTTAAGGAAATATCTCGTTATGGATTTGGAATATATAGCACCAATCAAATTCGACTACAAATATGTCATTTGCATGCATTTTCTATTATTTTAGTGTCTAAAATTATGTACTTTTGCTCAAACTTAAATAGAAGTACATTTTAAGCACATCAGAAAATAGGAAGTATTAAATTATAACAATTTTCACATTTGTCAATTCGTAATAATGACGTATGAAGTATGAACTTATAGAGTTGCACAAGTGAAAAGCTATGAGTGTGATAGGTTGAGGAAAAATATCTCATTTTTTTAGAATTTTTTCATATATAACGAAAAAATTGAAAACTTATTTAGTCGCACTTTTTTTTCGATATTTTAAAAAAGAAAAGAAATTCTCATTTTCCTATTTTATATAAAAAACAGAAAATCTCATTTTATCTCTCTCTATTTTTTTATCTCACGAAATAAAACCCGGTGCGCAAATGGTCTAAATTTATGTTTTATACGTTTTTATATCCGATTATATACATTTTTGTATGATTTCTGTACGTTTATTATTCGTTTTCCCGCTGTTTTTTTATCAATTTTCTACCGTTGTATACCTTTTTTGTACGTTTTTCGCGTTTTTGTTACATTTTATGTCCGTTTTTTATGTAACGTTTTCGTCACGAATTAAAATTGTCCTTTTGTTCGTTTAATAACGTTTTCGTAATCTCTTTTTGATCGATATATACTTATATCCGCTTTTCACGTTTAATACGTTTTTGCACGTTTTCGCCCGATTTTATAGGTTTTCGTCTGTTTTATCCATTTTCATCCGTTTTTGATCGTTTTCGTCCGTACTGTTATAAAATATATGCCTAAAAACATTAATCATATTTTTACCACATCTTTACGTTTGATAATACAAAATGATAAAAAAACGACAACTAAAATTAAACGTAAAACCAGTATTTAGTAGTAAAATAATTATTTCAAAACTTATATTCACTAAAGGTATGAATAAACAAATGCTTGATGCATTTTATGATCAAAGGACAACTTTTATAAAATTGTTGTAAACGTTTTATTAAACATCACAAAACATTTTTTACATTTAAAGGAAATGTTTTATTCAAAATAAACATTTTGAATTTCAAATTTTCGGACCTAAAACAGTTAGAAATGGTCCAGTAAACACCCCCCTGACGATAACAAAAAGGGAGCGTCTGAAATATCGGGGGCGGCCCCCAAATTTTTAAGGGGGCCGGCATCCTATTAAGGGGGCCGGCTATAGACCCCCTGTTCCCCTTTTGGCCTATAATCTGAACTATACCCAACATTTTTCTTACCTTTTGCATTCATTTTTTCTGTGCTCAAACAACCCACTTATCCTCTCTAAAAATCCTTTGATCATTTAATCATAAAGCTTTGTTTCCAAGTGATCCAAGCTATATTCCTCAAGTGCAAGAGAAGAATACTTCCATCATCAAGTGAAGAAGTATTACACCTTAGTGTGCATAGCAATCTTGTTGCATTCATATCACATATTTGTAAATCAATTGTATATCTTGTAAGTTGTGTGTAGTAGCTAGCTCTTGGTGATCTTTGTAGTTATAGTTAGAACGTTTGTGATCTTACAAATAGTGTTAGGTAGTTTTTGTACTAAGTAGTGTGGTGAAGTAAAGTCGTTGAATTTGTAAGAGAGTCGTGAAGTTTTAAAAAAGTCAGGTGAAGTTGTGAAGAAGTTGTGAAGTTTGTGAAGAAGTCGTGAATTTGTAAGTCGTCACAAGTCGTGAGAGTTGTTGTTGTGAAGAGATTGGTTCTAGCTAAGATTAGAACTCGACATTTAGCTTAGTTTCGTAAATTGATATAAGCAACGTTGTGTACGGTTTTCTCCGCCATAAGGGAGTTTGTTGACATAGTGAAGAAAACTCTCGAGTTTGGTGCTCGGGGAGTGGAGTAGGGCGAAGAGGTGCTTCGTTACCGAACCACTATAAATCCTCGCGTTGTGGTTTGATTGTGTCTTACTCCTTATCTCTTGTCTACTTATCATTTCAAATATTTCATTGTTTCATAAAATTGTGCAAAGCATTAGAATTCACAAAAAGGTCGAATCTAAGTTTTACATACATAAAACTTAAATTTAAAAAGCGGTAAACTATTCAACCCCCCCTTCTAGTTTCCACACGTACGTTTTACGCTTTTGATTGTTTTTGTACGTTTTTATCCGCGTTTGCACGTTTTAATCCTTTTTGCACCTTTTGCACGTTTTTATAGGTTGTCGTTCGCTTTTATCCGTTTTCGCCTATTTTTTTTATCGTTTTATACGTTTTTGTCAGTTTTTATACGTTTTCATACGATTTTTTCAACTTTTATATGTTTTTGTACGTTTCGTTTGTTTTTATCCGTTTTTGTCTGTTTTAACCGTTTTATACGGTTTTATATGTTTTTGTCCGTTTTTATCTGTTTTCGTCCATTTCTAGCTGTTTTGATCGTTTTGTCTATTTCTATCCGTTTTTTTATCGTTTTTGTCCATTTTTATACGTTTTCGTCCGTTTTTTTTGTTATAGTCCATTTTTATCCATCTTCGTCCGTTTTTATACGTTTTGTACTTTTCGTCCGTTTTAATACATTTTCGTCTGTTTTAACTTTTTTCATTCACCCCCCGCCTTTTAATGTCTTTCTATTTTTACACCATCGAGTTAACATTTGAACGTTTTTGTAGTTTATATTAGGTTTTTCGTCCTGTTTTAATCTGTTCTGTCCGAACCAAAAGTTTTTGTAACTTTTTCATTTGTTTTTAACCATTTTCAAACCGTACAAAAAACCTATAAAATCCGAACACTTGTTACGACTTAACATACAAAAGCGTACACCAAAAGTATCAAAAACATAGAAAAAGGTACAAAAACTAACGAAAACGTAATTGTGGAAAACGTAGAAGGGGGGTTAATACGTTTCCGTTTAAAAACTTAAAACTTTTTGTATCAAATACCCGATCAAACTTGACGTAATATGAAAAGTACCAATTATAGTCTATGACTATATGAATAATGGAAAACATAGAATAAGAAAGTTGTCACAACACAGGCATAAACATCAAGTCATAACACAAGCATAAGCGTAAAATAAATAGAGAGCGATAAATAAAAAAGAATGCAAACCGACACTGCGATTATAGTTTTTTCGTCACGGAGCACCTGCCTCCGCCATACATCAACTCGGCAGGCCCAACTCGAAGTTATATTTACCACTAGATCAACAAGACTCTCATTCTCAGGCGAGAAAAACTTTACACAACGTCGGCTTACACTTTTTTCCGGTAACAAAGCCTAAATACCGAAACATAGTTCAGGGTAGAACAACGCTAACACCGCTTGCACCACTTTTATCCAATACCAAAGCTAAATATGGGTTCTTACACACTCATTAGGGTAGAAACAAAAACCCAAAACCCTTATGTTTTAATGGCCCATCAAAACAAACATTGTGTTTTATAGCACAAACACATATAACCATCTAATCTAGGTTGGTGCTACAAGATAATGATACAAATTGAGTACAATGATGAACCAAGACAATGTGTCTAATGATATGAATGACTAATCTAAATGAACTTCATTGATGGGGAACCTTCAAATGGTTGAATATGATAAGATCATCATCTTGTAACTTCATAATGTAGTATTCTTTTGTGATTGATGCAGAATGGCAAGATCTACTAACGCTTGCATTGGTAGACAACAAAATAAATGTTTACAATGATCAATGGTTTTACATTATGAGTGATTGGTGTTAATGGTGACTCTAATGAATGATAATGTATGCTAAAAACAAAGGAAAATAGAGTGGTGAAGTATGTGAAAACGGATTTGCAAATGGCTTCTATTTATAGGCAAAACATCAAAAAGGCTCCTGACAATGATCCCTTTCAAAAGGGATCTGGCTGACAAGGATCCCTTTCAAAGAGATATGGCTACTGTAAATGAAAGGGATCCGGCGACCCAAAAAGGGATCCGGCATGTCTAACACAAAATCCGATTTTTAGATATCAAAATCTCCCAAAAAATTGTGTAATCTTGCAAGATCTTTTCTAGATATGGCAAGATTAAGAATGATGTCATGCATGAGGTAAAAATAAAGATGAGTTTTGTATTTTGTAAAAATATATTTTAAATAAGATATGGTGATGTCATGGATGATGTAAAATCATAGGCATTTTTCTTTTAAGGAAATGTGTTTAAATAAAATGTATATATACTTAAAAAGTAAGTTACTTGTGCTTTTAAAAATATGCAAAGTGCAAGTACATTTTGTTAACTTGCATAAATAAAATGTGTAAGTAATTCTTACTTGGTTACTTACAAAAATGTGTAAGTAACTTTGTTAGATTACTTACAAAATAAAATGTGCAAGTTAACTATTATTCTTGCTAAAAATAACATGTGTAAGTAAACTTTAAAGCCAAAGAATATTAGCTAGTTTATACAAACTAATGCAAAATGCATGACTTGACTTTAAAATGTATTTTACGTTTTTAATAGTTTATTATGGGATTTGATCATAATGCTACATAACAAACATATATGAACCTGTGTTGTAGCATACGAAGACTCGAGACGTCGAGAAGTGTTGATGTATGTTGAGACAAAATATGATTACGAGTAACTTGTCCATTTTACGTTATGTATTACAAGTTTACAAGTTACGTGTTTGTCATCATTAAAACAAACGAGACTGTGTAGATTAAATATCGTAATATTTGCACTAACAGTAAATAAACGTATGAAAACGTAAAAAATGTGCGATAACGAGCGAAAACGTGCAAAAACAAGCAAAAACGTGCAATAACAAGCGAAAACGTGCAAAAACGAGCGAAAACGTGCAAAAACGTGTGAAAACGTAAGGAAACGTGCAAAAACGTAGATCGTTGATTTGCAGTTTTATATACTATAAAATATTTATAAAATATAATACTTTTAAAAGAGAAATTAAGAAAATTACCAAGTTACCCTTGATAAAATTCACTCTCAAAAATATATATAATATAATCTAAGTCCTACTTGAATCTAAGATCCTAAATGCTACTCTTACTTAACTAAAAACTACCTTAAAGGTGACAGTACAAACTTAATGTGACAACAGTACTAACCTTTTAGTTAGTGCTGGTGCACTTTGCACAAATGCAACACTATAGTGCAGGGTACCTTTAGGT
>BQNB010164435.1:0-14332 GCA_026074375.1 Tanacetum coccineum
TGTTCTTGTTGTCTATGTGATGAAGTGGGGTATAGTTGAGAGTGATGGGTTTTGTTTGGTAGTTACAAGGGTAAGGAAAGTGACATATGAATAGTGATAGGGCTTGGCGGGAAAAGGATTTGGGGTACTGTGCGTGTTATTTTTTAACCGGGTTAGGGAAGAGAGGGATGCGGGGTGTAAATGGTTTAGGATGGCAGGGGGTAAAGAGGTAACGTTTGTTAGGGGTGAGGGACTAGGGGTGTAAAGAGGTTTGAGGTGTAGGGGGTAAACGTGTTAGTCCTTAAGGAAGGACTAACAATGTAAAAGGGGTAAAAGGGTTTGGGCTAATGGTAGTTAAGTGGTATTTTGGGCCAGGATATGTATGTTGGGCCTTTTTTTATATAAAAGGAAAATGGGCCATGATTTAAAAGAAGGGTTATGATGTATTTAAAAGGACTTTGGGCTTTGTAATTAATAAATCATCATTCTTGGGCTGACCCGACCCATTAAGTGGGGTACGGGTTGGTCCAATAAGATTTCTTCGGTTTCGACTTTGACTTTGACTTTTTGCGCTCTTTCCGTTCCTGGCTCGGTTTTGTCGTTTTTGGCTTCGTTTTTTGTCCTTTTGTCGGATATCCGATACCTGCACAACACAAATGAAAACATACAAATACAATGTATTTTTGGTACGTTTTTGGTCATTTAAGTCCGTTTTTATAGGCAAAGGGTATGTGTAATTAAACACATACCAACTGTTTATGTAAATTTTGTGTATTCTTGCATGTTCCATCACGGGTTCCCTTGTGGAAACCACTAAACCCCTGCGTTATAGAACATTTGTAAGAAAATTACAAAATTTATGTATATAGTCCATGATTTTGTAAAGTGTATGTATCAATATACATACAATAAACATCATGTACTTTTAGTCCATATTAATTTTTGAAAATCGTTTTTGCATAATTATAAAATGCCACAAATATAAAACATGCAAAACATATTAAGCAAAATTAATCATACTAAACTAGAATCAGTTACGCAATTAATTCGGGACTTCCCTAATATTGCAGTTAAATAATTCACATAACAAATTCTCATGCATATAGATATTTAAGCTTCATAAACCATGGGTTACATGCATGTAATCTATGGTTGACAATTTATAACAGGATAAATAAGCAACAATTATTTATAGCAAATCTAAAATGCAATTAAAAATAATTTAAGCTTTTTAGATAAATCATGTAAAATATATCGCTATATATAATTACCTTAATTATGTGACCAATTTTAAGCAAGATTATTTCTTTAAAGAATTTCCTAAAATAAATTTTCACATAAAAGGCAACAATTACACATATATAGGCGGGATTTTACATATAATTTACGTTTTTTATGTAATTACTATGCTATATGATATGGCTCCTGATGCCACTGTTGGAATCGTTATCTAATAACAATAATATTACACATAATATTCTACGAGCTACACATCAGGCAGTGGATATTATTTATATAGCATAAATAATTAACACATAAAAAACATAAGTAAGGAAACATATCGTTAGCAATCAAGCTAGTGACGAATGCAAGATTCTTTGAGTACATGCATGTGTTTAATAAACGTGCATGTGTTTAATAAACGTGCTTACCGAAAACTACTCCAAGTTACTAAAGTAAGTAACCTCCACGCGGTTCATACACTACACGTCAAGTAGTATCACCCGAATGCTAGTTCTTGACTGAAGAATATGTAAACACCAAGAAAATCAAAACCAGAAAAACCCTAAAGGTTGTTTGTTGCGATCGAACCAAGAGAGAGAGACAAGGGATGAAAATTATGAGCTCTAGGATCCTCCTTATATAGGGATAGATTTAGGGTTTACCTAAATTACATTCCTTGTAGGAAAAGATAGCTCAAAGCCCAATCCAACCCCCTTGGGTCCTTGTGGCTGGTCGAACATAAGCCAAACACCCCTTGGGGTTGACTTTTTGACTTTTCTAATTTATTTATGGTTAATTACATTGAATTACCCATGAATTAAAAAGCCTTATTAGTTAGTTACAATTAATTAACTAATTAACAACCGTTAGTGTTTATTCGTCAAATCATATATTAATATAAATAATAAATATTCAATTATATTATTATTAACATTAATAGAATGATACCTAAATGTATAACGTGTGTGACCCGTAGGCTCACGTATTTATAGCAGTATAAATATTCGTATGACAAGAGCACAAACCCAACAGCTCCCACTTGCGAATGTCTCATTCATATCATATAACATACTAACATTGACAAATAGTCTAGCAACATCATCAATGCTCCCAGAAATACCTGAGTTTGTAGTTTTTTGGAAAACAACTCAGCCTTCAATGAATTCAATCAGTTCTATCCCTTTGTTTCAGATACATGTTAAATATCAATATGGATCAATAGTCATTCCATACTTTAACTATTCTGTTTCTCGCATATGTACTGATTCAGATCACAAAATGTAAAAAAGAATCATCTTAACTACATGTTGGGCACGACCATGTAAATATCTGATCAAACTAACAAGGGCCCCATTAAGTATCTAACTATTACTCAAGTGGAGGAAAAAATTCTATTTTGACAACAAGTGTCCGTCATGTACTTCAAAACACTTCTGAAAACAGCCCTTATAACTACCTTTTGACAGACTAGCGGTAAGCTTATTATCATGAAATGCCATCCATACATGCAAAACCTGCATCTCAAGTATAAGGATAAACATAACTTTCACCATGTGTGTAATGCACCCAATGACGCCGATCCATAATGTGATTATCACATGGTGGGGTATCCAATATTCAACCTCATTGAATAACATGCGAAGCTGACAGAATCATCTTTACGTATTCTCCAGAATACAGTCAGACACTCACATTTACCTTATCTTAACAATATTCCCATATCGTTAACTAGCAATGGACATAGCTTTAGAATGCGACAAGTCATTCATGGATATAAACATGCAAATATAGGACACAATCATTATAAAAATGAAAACAAGATACCACGTATATTAATTCATTCAAAACAAAATAACAATCGTTTAACATCCCATTATCTAAATACTAACTTATACATCACAGATTTACATGGGACTACTAGCAGGAACAATTCCAATCGCCATAGCATGCTCAAAATGCTTATTGAATGGCATTGGTTTTATAAACAGATCAGCTACGTTGTCATCTGTGTGAACTTTCTTAAGGACAATTTCACCTTCTTGAATTACTTCACGAATGTAGTGATATTTCCTCTGAAAATGTCTGGCTCCCTTTAAGATTTCGAGATCACTGGCGATAGCTAGTGCAGGCTCATTGTCACATAGCATCTCCATAGGCCTTTTATTTGATGGCATGATACCTCCAAGTCCATCAATAAATTTCCTCATCCAGACTGCTTCCATTGATGCTTTACCAGCAGCAATGTACTCAGCTTTTGTAGAAGACATAGCAGTAGTGCTTTGCTTGACACTCTTCTAGTCCACGGATCCACCATTAAGCACGGACACATATTCCGTTTGAGATTTTGTATCGTCCTTGTCGGTTTGAAAACTTCAATCAGCATAACATGATACTTTCAGCTCATCTTCAGGTTTTGCCCCATACACAAGAACCAAATCTTTAGTATTCCTTAAATACTTAAGAATAGTTTTCACAGCAGTTCAGTGAATCTCACTAGGATTTTGCTGAAAACGACTACATAAATTTTGCGCATAGGCAACATCAGGTATAGTGCATCTAACCGCATATGTAACACCTCCAAAAATGGGTCGCAGCGGAATATGTTTCCGGGAGCGTTACTTCATAATACCATTGCTCAAGTCATGAGAGAACGACCTCTAATTGTGTCGTTTGAAAAGAAATCTTGAATTATTTAGACTCCAATGCACATCACATAAGCCAAGCATCTAATTCACCTGAGAAAAACATGCTTAAAAAGTGTCAACATAAAGTTGGTGAGTTCATAGGTTTTTGTAAGTATAAACGTTGAACCAAAGTTTTGTAAAGTATGTATGACCGTTTTAATCCTTGTATGTTCACCAAAATGTGTGTATGAATGTTGGAAATCAAAGAGTTGTAAAATATGCAGGACCATTTCTTTCCCCAAATAGTCATAAAAATATAAGTATAGTTGGACCACCATTGTTCAAAGCATGTATTGCCACTTTATTCAAGGCAACGTAAATATTCACGTGTGTATAAAACAATGATTACGATTACTCTAAATTCATGAAACTGCTGCGTAGACTCATCTGTATGCCACTTTATTCAAGGCACCGTAAGTGTTCATGTTCATGTAAATGTCGTGCTCCGACATGCTATAACGTTCATTTGTCCAGTGATAGCTAATCACCCGAACAGGGCTGTCACACCCGAATAGATCTATTTTATAACATTCGCGCTTACCCTCCAAGTAATTCACAGTTCAATCCGCTTAAGCTAATCCGTAATCATTTGGGTAAAAGTAAAGTAATGTCCTTGTTTTCAAAAGTAAAGTGAAACAAGCAATGTATTTCGTCCCAAAATAAGTAATTGAGTATGTAGACCAGTTTGTAAAACGAATTGTAAATGCACAGGTAATGAAATCAAACCAATCATGTAAATGAAATTGGTAACAAGCATGTTCTCACCCTAAAAGTTGTAAAGTATATGTAAAACAAGTAAACGTGGGGCTATAAACTCACCTGGAGTGAATGAATAACAAGTATATCAGATGCGTGAAAAACGTCACGTAAGTGTCCGAATGCAACCTAATTAATTATAGGTCGTATGAGTACTAAGTACTTTGAATAACTAATACAATATATGATTCTATATAGCTACATCACCATCTAATTGTATTTGTGAAATAATATTTAAATCGCATTTGATAAATAATAACCATGTATTTGTACTCGCATAATTGTATAAATAGTTCAATCGCCTTTGTAAAATAATATTTATAAAGTTTAAAACATGTATAAATATTATTTAAGTGATTCTAAAATGTTTCGCAAAAGTTTTTATTAAAAACGAACCAACACTATTCATGTAAGGAAATAGTGCACAAGTATAAAATAGTGCGTATCTTTCTCGTTTTAACACCGTTTTGTACGTTCCTTACGTCCACGCTCTCGTATTAAGGCGATGCATTAAAATATTACATTTAAATATTTTGAGTCCTCTGGTGAACAGTATTTTTTACTGTTCATAGACTTTTTTAAATTTATTTTTTATAAAATTAATCGTCGTAAACTCGTAAATGTCGTATCTTATTCGTTTTAGCTCCGATTTTAGTGATTCTTTCGAGCACGTCTTCGTAATTAAAAGTTCTATCTATTTATGATGTTTTCAAAATAAAAATATCTGATGTGAATAGTAACTTTTATAAAACTATTTTTATAAAATTATTTATTATTGTAAACTTGCGAAATTCATAACTCCTTCGTTATTGATTCAAAAAGTATGATTCTTAATGTTTTGGAATCCTAAAATTATATACTTTCTATGAAAAATACTCAAATATTTTATCAGAGGTGGAAATGAAATGAGTTATTTATAAAATTTCTTTCATAAAAGCATTAATTATCTTATAACTTACAAATGGCGTAACTTTTTTGTTATAGCTCGGTTTTTGGAGTTCTTTATTTACCTACGATCCTTGTAACATGTAGTATTTGATAAAAAATATAAAATAAACACTTTATTTTTCGAATTTGATCCGACCCTTTAAGATTTTTACATAAAATGTGTTTGAAACTTATTTTTGTAACTTTTTAGTTTAGTAACTTTGTTACAAGTCCTCTACCATGTATTATACCACAAATCTCATATACTTTAGGTTCTTAGTCCATAATTTGTCTAAGTATGTCTATGATAACAAGTCTTTACATGTCTTTTGCTCATAAACTTAATAAGTACATTTTTTAGGTAACTAGTTTATATATACTCTTTATACATAAACCAACACTTGTACAATACTTATACTTCCATTCCAACATGATATTAACATCCATATAACATATCTAAAAGTATACCAAATCATAATCAAGTGTAAAAATCCATTTTACAAGTTAATAAGTTTCCTAGATGGTGATTCACTATATAAACATCATATACACATAAAATCATGAATGTAAATAGATTAAGATTTTTAGATAACCTTAATATGATGTATGATGATGAACAACAAGATCTAAACCCTAGTTTAGATGTTAAACCCAAGCTTCCAAGATAATGAAAACCCTAATTCCAATAAAACCCTAATCTTAAACCCTTTTTGTTTTACCCTTGTAAACACTTAACCAAGCTTCCAATACACCTTAGATATGTCTAATAATGATCCTTGAACACTTGGAATACTTGTAAAATCAAAAATTATGAATGTATATATGTATGTGGTTTGATTCATGGGTTTTGAGGGAGAGGGAAAGAGTATTTGTGAGTTTTTGTTAAGTAAAATAAGAAGTGAAAGTTTACTTGTGAATAGAATCCTTTATATAGCAAAAATATCTAGAAAACCATTTGCAAAAACCATGGTATTAGGCTTGAATGACTAGTTTGTAAGATGGTTAGTGAAATGTGTAAGGAAGTTGATGAAAGGAGTAAGAAAGTTGCTATGAGGTTGCTTGTTTGAGTTTATAACACATGTGTGCTTTCTAGATGGAAATTAGATATTATTTTTGTGTTTTCCTAGCCTATGGATCCGGACATATGTGTATATGTATAAGGAATTGTGTAATTTTTTAGTATTGGGTATATTTGTGGGTATTTGGTTGAGTATAGATAGGTATTGGTGCTTCCGGGTATGCCTGAATGTATTTAATTGCGAAACGTAAACACTTTACGTAACCAATAAAAATAAAATATAAAAAAGTTGATTATTACTTTCGTAAAAATAATATATTGCTTGCTTGACGTAAATTTTAATTTTTTTTTGTGCCTGTTTACGTTGATTGACAATTTATAGCTTACGCGATTTAACTATAAAATGAGAATTAAGAATGAACGCGTACAAGACTAAAAATAAATAGTAAATTTAATGACTTCGTAAATGACCTGAAAACACAACGTGTTATAGTCTTCCCCCGTTAAATGAGCCTTGTCCTCAAGGCTTAAAACGCGACACTTGACGATGATGCGGTTTTTGTGAAGAGGTGTGGGTATTTTATTTCATTTATTTTTTTTATAATTTTTATATGTGAACAGTAGCCCCAACGGCTATGAACAGTAACTCCAACTATTACTTCCTCCTTTTAAATACCAAAATTTTATCCTCCATTTCTCCACACAACACTAAATCTTTCACTTAAATTTTCTCTTATCCAATCCTCAAAAATGTTGCACATCATTACACTTTTGGAGATGGCGAGCGCGATCGTACTCGGCATTTATCATGCTTACGTCCCGTACAAAGAAGAATTTTAGTATCTGGCCTTTATTCTAGCGATTCTCGCGCCCATCATCGTCCCTTCTATTGGCGTGGATCTCTTTTGGAAGGAATATATATTATTGCTAGGGGAGGGTTGTAATAAAACTTGTATTTCCTTTATGTTCTTATGTAATCTTATTTCTAAGATAATAAATGGATGTTGTGGCAATAAATCTATTTGTTTTTTTTACTTATGTATTTTGAATATTTCGTTACCATGCTTGGTAACTCGTTTGCATTCCCCTTCTATATTGTTCAACTTGAGTGTTCATGATTCGTGACGTTGGTTTAATATTTATTGTTGCGACCAAGGCTCGGCTTCTAGAGGGCTTATTCGTTCCCTTAGGCTTAAAGCGTTAGATATAACATTTTTTTTGATGTCGACTTTATATAGTAAGGTGGTGTAAGAGTTTACTTAGTTATTATGATTGTTTAGTTTGGTTCCTTGCGATAAATACATTTTATGAATACGTACACAAAACTTGATATAAATAGAAAATTGTTTCTTAACAAGAAGTTTTAAGGTGACTACTCTCAGCATGGGCATGGTCCTTCCTGAATTATACATAGTTGATCAGGCCATGTATAATTGAGGACTAACAATGCATTGCTCATTTTCGTCAAAATAGCGTTATGATTTCATGCTATTTGTGAGAGTGACTTGCATAAATGATTAGGCAATTAAATCAAAATTTGCGAAATTTTCATAATACGATGATTTGATAGATAGTGGTTTCATTGTTTTCCCTCCAAGTACGACATGGTTTTCTTGATACTACAACTTCTAATACATAATTCCTAAAACAAGGTGTCTATCGGTGACGTCCGAGCTGACTGGTGACTAACTCCTGGAGCTTCCTGAAGTTCTCTCGATCCTGTCGTTGTGACTCCTGAACTGAAGCCAACTGTCGCTCCATCTCCCTACGAGTCGTCCTCTCTTGGCTACGAGTAACCATCTCGATAGCCTCCATGGTCCTAATCTTACCACACAGAGAGGCATTCTCCTCTTCGGCCATACCCATCCTGAACCTCAATGTACTCATCTCCTCCTCGATGGGCACCCCTTTCAAATACTCATGAATGCCTCGAATAGCCTCCCCATGACTAGCTAGTATCGCAACAATAGTCACTGTAGGAAAAGCATCTGCAGTGACGGGTACTGGGTGGACAACATCCAAACCAATGTGAATAGCATCTCCAAAATTTCCCTCAGAGGAATCAGCAAAGACGAGAATAGTAGGTGCATGCATAACCTGCACGAGCAAAAGATTTTTTATAATATATTATAAGTTTCGTCTTTAATGGAAACCATTGCAAGAATGGCGTGCAGTATGGATGATAAACGTGATGTAAGATGGTGTATGGTAAATATGAATATGCACTCATTGCATGAATGGATACGTGACACGGCGAAATGAAATGCCTCATGGCATAAATAAATGATGCTATCGTGTAAGGTAAAGTAATGTTTGATAATGTTTATGACCTACGAGCTTATAGTACTACCTTCCCTAAAGAAATGTTCTAGTATATATATAAATAATCCTTATATAAATAATTGTAGAGTATGTGTGAATGAATGTAAACACACACACACACACACACACATACACACACACACACACACACACACACACACACATATATATATATATATATATATATATATATATAAGACCCTCATAGCAATATACGTACTATAATATGAACACGTATATGGATCATGTAAGCATTTAGTATGACAAACTAATGCAACAAACAGTGTATGTTGTCCCATAGAAATCTTTTGAAAATGTGATCGTTGAAAATGGTTATAGTCTAGGTAAGATATGCAACCTAGTTCTCTATAACCTTGGCTCTGATTACCAATCTGTAACACCCCTAAAAATGGGTCGCAGCGAAATGTTTCCGGGAGCGTTACTTCATAATACCATTGCTCAAGTCATGAGAGAACGACCTCTAATTGTGTCGTTTGAAAAGAAATCTTGAATTATTTAGGCTCCAATGCGCATCACATAAGCCAAGCATCTAATTCACCTGAGAAAAACATGCTTAAAAAGTGTCACCATAAAGTTGGCGAGTTCATAGGTTTTTGTAAGTATAAACGTTGAACCAAAGTTTTGTAAAGTATGTATCAATATACACACAATAAACATCATGTACTTTTAGTCCATATTAATTTGAAAATAGTTTTGCATAATTATAAAACGCCACAAATATAAAACATGCAAAACATATTAAGCAAGATTAATCATACTAAACTAGAATTAGTTACGCAATTAATTCAACAAAGGGTCTTCCCTAATATTGCAATTAAATAATTCACATAACAAATTATCATTCATATAGATATTTAAGCTTCATAAACCATGGGTTACATGCATGTAATCCATGGTTGACAATTTATAACAAAATAAATAGGCAACAAATATTTATAGCAAATCTAAAACCCAGTTAAACCAATTTAAGCTTTTTAGATATAATCATGTAAAATATATCCCTATATATTATTACCTTAATTATGTGACCAATTTTAAGCAAGATTATTTTTCTAAATAATTTCCTAAAATATTTTTTCACATAAAAAAGCAACAATTACACGCATATAGGCACCAGATTTTACATATAATTTACGTTTTTTATGTAATTACTTCGCTATATGATATGGCTCGTGATGCCATTGTTGGAAATTGTTATCAAATAACCATAATATTCTACCAATACGCAACGGATATTATTCATATAGCATAAATAATTAACACATAAAAACATAAATAAGGTAACATACTATTAACAATCAAGCTAGTGACGAACGCAAGTTTCTTTGAGTACACATACGTGTGTAATAAACGTGCTTACCGAAAACTACTTCAAGTTACTAAAGTAAGTAACCTCCACGTGGTTCATACACTACACGTCAAGCAGTATCACCTGAATGCTAGTTCTTGACTAACGAATATGTAAACTCCAAGAAAACAAAACCAGAAAACCCTTTTGGGTTGTTTGTTGCGATCGAACCAAGAGAGGGAGAGGGAAGGGATAAGAATTATGAGCTCTAGGATCCTCCTTATATAGGGATTAATTTAGGGTTTGCCTAAATTACATTCCTTGTAGGAAAAGATAGCCCAAAGCCCAATCCAACCCCCCTTGGGTCCTTGTGGCCGGTTGAACATAAGCCAAACACCCTTTGGGTATTTTTGACTTTTTTAATTATTTATGGTTAATTACATTTAATTACCCATTAATTAAAAAGCCTTATCAGTTAGTTACAATTAATTAAGTAATTAACAACCGTTAATGTTTATTCGTCAAACCATATATTAATATAAATAATAAATATACAATTATATTATTATTAACATTAATAGATTGATACATAAATGTATAACGTGAGTGACCCCGTAGGCTAACGTATTTCTAGCCGTATAAATATCCGTATGACATGAACACAAACCAACAAAGATAATGACCAGAGACAATATGTAGGGTTTTTTTCTCTCAATTTTGAATGTGTGTATTGGTCATCCTGTTTATTTTGATTTTCCAATCACTTATATTTGATAGCATGACATTAAAATCGAGTCCATCTTATGTCAGATTTGTAATAGCAATATGGAGTCTACTGAACACATTTTCTTCTCATGCGAAGTGGCTTTTCAGATATGGCGCATGGTTCACACTTGGCGTAACATTACGGAATGTTCCAGGTTCAAGTATCAAGAAGAAACACATTTTCATCATCATCTCCTCTATGTTTTGATTGTGTGGAAGTTTTGAAACAACATCAATTTAAACTTTCACTTGAGGAAAAGTGATAATTAGCATCATATTTATTTATGTTCTTTTTTTTTCTTTTTTTTAATTGGTTAAAATATAAAGGTAGATTTGTTTCTAGTTGAAATGATTAACTTTGTAACCCTTTGTAATTTCCTAGCATCTTGCTAGTTTTTAATATAATCTCTCCCCCAATCAAAAAATATTTGATAATTTTTTTATTTCGTGAACTAATGAAAAAAAAACACAATGACTCGCAACGAAAGTGAGATTCGGTGATGTTTGCATGTTAGAAAAGTGACTTAAACTCTAAAGGGTTTTGGTAAATTTGGTTTTTAGTTTTTGGGTATGTTTCCTAATTTACGTCGGTTTAAGATTTGGTAGTTTTTTGATCATTGGTTGCCTATAAATAGAGGCCAATGTCATTAGTTTTCTTTGTACCTTTTGAATTGGTGTTTTGTACCCTTTGAATTAGAAGTTTGTATTAGTACTTTTGAATTTGGTTTTGTAATTTGGTTTGGTATTTGAATAAATCTTTTGCTTTGTTTGTTTGATTCGATTTTGTTTGTTTGTTTCGTCTTTAAATTACCAACAAGTGGTATTAGAGCCAGGTTCATTTAGCCATGAATAAAAAGAAGAAGAACAAAAAGGTTTGTTAGAATTTGGTCTTGAAATCGATCGTTAAGTTTGGTTCTTGGAAGTAATCATCACGTTTAGAATTTAGTTTTGGTATTGGGCAGATTGAATTTGATATTTATGAGCCTTTCACAAGACATTAGTTTATCGTCAAAGCTTTTGTTTTTTGTTGATTTTAAGATTTTGAATTTTATAAAGTCATATTGGAACAAATTTTGTGTTGATCAGTTGGTTTGTTTAGATCTTTTGGGTAACCCTTTGTTTGAAGATCAACATATGATCAGGTTATTTTGGTATAGGTATTAGTGTGATAACCGGTGATTTTTCCTAGGTCTTAGTATCCTAAAATACTATGACTGTATATCTACATACTACTATTTCATCAAAATTCTATAGCAAAACTCATAGTTGACTTATGTTGACTTTTATTTTGCTAAAAGTTACGGTTTAACTGACTGTCAAATACCAAACTTCTATATTGATAAATCACTTTTGATTAAAATTTCTATTTTTTAAATGTCTACGATCACATGCAATCACTTACCGGGAGATCTTCCCGCGCGCAGCGAAAAACGTCACACAACACGTACCGGCACGACAATAAGTTAAATTATGTCTAATTATCTTAAATCATTTTAATAAAACTTATATTTTTATAAGTTACTTCATATTTCTAGAAAACGTTTGCATAAAACGCAAATTTATGGGTTATGTTTACAAAACTAACGGGAACGGAAAACTACTCGAAACTTAAATCAAGTCCGATACTAAAAAGAAAAACATTAACTATAAACCAATTCCTTCTAACATTTTAATACATCTAAATGTATTTGTAACATATGCTAAATTACGAGAAACTTTTGGGTCACAATAATTTACAAACTAGGCATGATACTCACCCCGACACAAGACAAAAAAATATATAGGATCCCCTCCTTTCCTTGTTACATGACCGGACCCCCAAGGGGACACAACTCCAAGAATAAAGAAGTCCTCCTAGTCCTCTCTTTTGTCATCATACCCTTTCAAAAATCACACACACAAAACATTCTCTAAAACACTAACAACAAAATTCTCTCCTCATCCTTCCTTCTTGAAATCGGACGAGTAAGAAAACAACCCAAAAACATCTATTTTTCAACTTTGATCAAGAACACGGAAGCTAAAACACGTACGGGTTTAAATTCTAGTAGTCGTGGGTTAATATAAACAATATTCGGGTTGTGTGTTCGAGCTTAATTCCTTTTTTAGAAACCCTCTTTTATAAGTCTCAACTTTCTTAAAATTCTTGTACTTTTATGCTTATAATGTTGTTCTAAGATTAGCTGTACAATGCATTTTCTAAAACCTAAACCTTAAAAACTACAAAAAAATCTTAAAAGGATTGCGTTGGTTCGACGTGGAAAAGAAGGAAACACAAGGAAAATGACATTTAAATATTTTGGTTGCAGTGGTAAAATAACATTTGGTGTCAAAAAGCTTATGGCTTATTTTCGTCTTATGAATAAGCTTTTGTGGCTTATCTGAACTTTTTGGGCTTATTTTGGTCACGACCCAAAAAGGAAAACAAAAAGGGAATTTTGTTTTGGCTTATATTAGTTTCGGCTTATTTCATTTGCTTATTCGTGGCTTATTTTCTAGCTTATTAGCTTATTAGCTTATTTCAAAACTTTTGTGGCTTATTTTGCGCTTAAAACGGTCACGGCCCAATAAGGAAAATAGGTTGCGGCTTATTTTGCCTTATTGGTATTGGCGTATTATTTTTCGGGCTTATAATCTAGCTTATTTTTTATTATTAAGAGCTTAATTATTTATCGAGAGCTTAACGGACCCGTTATTGGGCTTATTATATTTTCAAATCGTTTGTTAGGCTTAGGCGTGTCAAACGGCCTGATGACATCAAATAACGTACATTTTATAGCATCATTTATCCCATGTAATTAACTCAAATTATATATTTATTGCAAAGAATTTTACTTAATCGTTTATATTTGAGAATTGTAGTAATTAAGGAGTACTTGGTGAAAGTTAACAAAAGGCGCGCATTTTGGAGCTTAAACCAAGATATTTTAAAGATTAATGATTCTAAAGACCAATACGCCGTATCCATCAAGAAGATACGGCGTATCCGTGCTTGAACTAACCAAAGACCACGAAGGAAACAAGCCCAATACGCCGTATCCAGAAGAAGGCTATACGCCATATCAAAGATATAGTATGTGAAGATTCTGGAAGATATCAAGCGTGGTCCTTACTCTAAGAAACCCCAATACGCCATATCCAATCCCTTGGATACGCCGTATCAAGACCGACTCCAGACAGTATAAATAGAAAACTCAAAAATGAGTTTTAAGTGTGCTAAATCATATTCTTGATACCTAAACCATAAAAGTCAATTTTCAGAGGCAAAGAAGAGCAGAAGAGGTTGTGCAAAGCTATCCATTCCATAGGACACACGTGTAATTCCATATACTTTAGTAATCATTCATT
>BQNB010164436.1:0-14332 GCA_026074375.1 Tanacetum coccineum
TTTTAATAACTTTGGAAAACCATTTTAAAACTAAAAACTTTTTTAAAAACAGCTTGAAAATGCTTAAAGACTTAAGTTAAATTAAACCAAAACACCTCAACCCATGCACATACCATTTTGACCCGTTTTTAGGGTTATCCCAAACACCCCTTTACTTTAACTATCCCAACCTTGTGGTACTTAAAAACTGTTTAA
Source organism: Tanacetum coccineum (assembly GCA_026074375.1). Taxonomy (NCBI): domain Eukaryota; kingdom Viridiplantae; phylum Streptophyta; class Magnoliopsida; order Asterales; family Asteraceae; genus Tanacetum; species Tanacetum coccineum. Next base: position 196 of record BQNB010164436.1, read on the forward strand.
ACAACTAAACCAGCTAAAACTTTTTATCTACTCACACTAGTTTTCATCTACTTAAGCTACTTTAAAACTAAAACTTATAGCTTATTAACTGAAATAAGTCACTTTCTCACCTAGCTTATTATACTAATTTGGCAGTTTTAAGTTATAAACTGAGATTGCACATATTTTTTCAATGAAAACTTAAAACATATAAATAACAAGTCTAAACAAATGAGTTTGCAGAGATTAAAAGCAAATAAGCTAATGTCTTGAGCTAAAAATTAAGCTAAGTAAAAATTGAGAAATGAAACCTTGATATTTGTAGTCTCAGTCACAAGCCACTCTTGTAGAGTGAGTGGCTTAAAAACATACCTAATGGCTCCTTAGCCTCTAAACCTGAGCTTAAAAGCTCAATAAGCTCTTTGTGGCTTATTACTCCAAATGGCTTCCAAAATGAACTCAAATGATCAATTATGAATCAAAATGAATTGAAAACAGTATTTAATAGCTTTTAACAAGTTTTAAACTGGGTTTGAGCTTATTAACAAGAATAAGCTCAAAGGAGCTTATTGAGAGCTTATTGAGTAAAAATAACTTAAATTTTCATTAAAACTGAGAATTACAAGTGCATAAAAGAAATTAACTTAAAAATACTTTTAAACTACTAAATAAAACTACTTAAAACTGACTTAAAAACTAACTTAAAAACTAACTACTAGCCACAATGGCTTTACAAAGCTATTTATAGGAAAATTTCGACTAGAGTCTTGCTTTCTTCTCTCTTCCTGTTGTGCTTGTTTGTAGACACACAAAAGGGATTGTGTTTGTTTTGTGAGTGGTTTCAAGCCTCTAATCTTGGCCCTTCAATCTTCAAAAATCAATCTTGGCCATCGAAATGAGCTTAGGGGGTTGAAAGATTGCCAACATGGCATATTTGTAACTGGGAAAGGTGGTGGAGGAGGGGGAAAATGAATATCCATGGGGGAATTGGGTTGCAGGTTAATAGGGGTGAAGTTAACCCGTGACTTGGTTGGGGGGAAATTTGGGCGGGAAAGTGGGTTATGAAAAGGAGAGTGACAGTGTATAGTTTGGGGTTTGGGCAATAATGGCCCCTCATAGTTACTTGATTCATTGCATCCATGGTCCTTGTATTGTTATAACTTTTGGGGATTTGGCACATTCAGTCCCCGAGAGTTATAACAATACTTGCACCATTCGTCCTTGGGTGGTACAAGTTTAGAAGAGTTGGCAGTTATGCCCCTTGTAGTACAACTTTGCTCAATTGGCAATTTAGCCCTTCTTTTCTTTTCTCCTCTTTTCTCATATAAATATAAGTTTAGGGGTTTGGCAATTTTAACCTCTAAACTTAATTTCGTGGTGTTGGACTTTTTGGCTTCGGGGTTGACTTGGGCTTTGACCAGTTGACTTTTCTATTGACTTTTTGACTTAATTGACTTTCCGGCTTTGATTTGGCTTTGTCTTTCACAGTCTTTTCCATTCTGAGTCCGGTTTTGTCGTTTTGGCTTTGTTTTTCGTCCTTTTCTTAGTTATCCGTTCCTGCACAATACAATTAGCAAAACAAGCATATATTTGGCATTTTAAGTCCGTTTTTGGTTATTTTAGCTCGTTTTTAAAGGTAAAAGGTATGTGTAATTAAGCACATACCAACGAACAAACTCAATAATCATAATAATAGCATTAACGGGTATCTAGTGTACCCGCAAGCGATAGATAAAAGGAAAACTTACTGAATTCATAACTATTCATATTACAACCGCACATAATATAACATCTTACACTACCAACTAACAAGCAAACACCGATCAATGCAATCATGGTCACAAGTCTATGTGTGTGATGCCTTTATAATTATGTTGGCCATCATAATTATAATTTCATCCTTTCACACGTATACTTACTTCCAAGACTACACCTCTCAATGATAACACACATATAAGCATATATACCATATTGCACATCTTAAACCACTCCAATATAACACAGAAAGGATGCTCCTTTAAAGAAATACTTATTTATATAAAGATAAAATCGAAACGACATAAAGGAACGAAAGTCTCGTAGCGCCTCTAAAATATAAAATATCTGATAGAAATAATCAATAGCATCGTGACGAGGTAAAAGACGGAATAAACTTATGTTGGGCCTCGCTTGGGTTTGACTTTGCCTTTGCAAGAGTCACCCGACTCCGCAGGTCCATGCCTACTACGAGCATTTGACAAGCGATCAACTACCCTATCTCCTTTAGTTCCATAAGAGACTCCTTCTCAATTGGCTCCTCTTTTGGATCACTATAGCGCTTAAGTCCAATTGGGAAAATGGTTCCCCAATAAAACTTCTTACGGATAAGGGAGACATAGCTATAAATAGTAAGGAATTAATATATACCATATTAGATAATAGTAGACAAAATAGCTAAATAAAAGTTAGACAAAATAAGATAATAAAAGCTATATAATTAGGAGAAAGTATAACAGTTATAATACTAAACACTTAGACCCTAAAATGCATCTATATGAAGGACTCCTAGGTTATAGTCTAGGCTCAACCACCTACTTCTCTATAACCAAAGGCTCTGATACCAATCTGTCACACCCCGCCAAGGCGGAAACACGAGGCGTAATTTCATGGATATAATCACAACACAATGGTGTCAACAATAGAGAATCACTATATGCATAATTAAATATAAAAGACACGATGTGTCATGACAACACCGAAAATAAAAAAATCTTGCATTAATGAGAAAGGGTCTCATTAATACATAGACTTAACATGCCTCACAAACCTAAGAAATCAAACAGCATTCAGGAAGAATCCAATAAACAAGTACGAAATGAAAATCAGAAGATAGACTCCATATGCAATCCTAAGGTCTCTCTAGCCACTTTTAGCTCCAAAACCCTCAACATGCTCACCTAAAATGATGCTTAAAACATCAACACAATGGTTGGTGAGAGTCATAGGTTTACGTCACGCAATTCAACATTTAAATAAATTACTGTGATTATAAAAACAAAACATAGCAGGACAGTTAAGCTAACTATTATATAAGCTAACATGTATTCATCTAAAACAACCAAATCTAGGATGGAACGTGTCTCACGATCCAAATCGCAAAGCTATAGGTAGAATCATCACCCAAAGATAAAGTCCATAACATTGGGTAGGAAGGTTACCCCTTATCCAAACCATAACATTGGGTAGGAACGTTACCCCTGATCAAAACCATAACATTGGTTAGGAACGTTACCCCCGATCCAAACCATAACATTGGGTAGGAACGTTACCCATGATCCAAACCATAACATTGGGTTAAGATTACCGATGATCCAAACATAAAACATTGGGTAGGATAAGAAACGTTACCCCCGATCTAACCATAAACTTTGGGTAGGAACGTTACCCACTATCCAAAGCATACACTTAGCAATACATATAATAGCTTCATTAAAAGTCCATGGTCATTTAAGACCACAATAATCACAGCAATTAAAACATTTCTAACAACATATTTGCATCATTTTCATGAACAAGAGTACACAATAGTTAAAATAGGGACTATAAATCTCACTGATGCTAGCTACTTGACAACATCTCGCACTGCAATTCTAAAGCACAAGTTACTACTCGATTAGGCTCAATGCTCGCCAAACCAATGTAGACTACCATAGTTTTTTTTATTTAATGGAACTTTCTAAACATCTTATACTAATTTTAATCCTTTAGATTTTTTTTTTTTTACATTCTCACATACTCTTTTCATACCCTATATAACCTTAACCATTAACTTCTAATTTTTTAGTTTCCGGCGGAAATTAAAGTCACTTTATGGCCACAAATAAAATACTAAAACACCTAGTTAAGGGTTATCCTTACATCCCATAGCTTCCCAATGAGTTGTGAGCTATTGTGATTTTTTAGAAAAAATAATACTAAGTGGAACTATTTTATAAAAAATCATCATTACAAAGTACTCAGATTTGGATCTGAACGCACACCAAAAAGTTTGATTTTTCTAAAAATACTTATAAAATGTTTTAGAGTTAGCCCTTCGAGCTGGAGTTAATAGACACCTAAAATATGACCTCTGATTTTTGGCTAACCCTAATATGAATTTTAAGTAGGGGTTTTACTCCGCGAAATCAGACCCAAATCTGACCCGAATTTACTGTTTTGACAACTTTTCTTGCGAAAATTATTTGACTTACTTTCCGACTTAAAACCTTCAGGGGCCGGAATTTTTGGAAACTAGACTCTCTGAATTTAATTTTAGGCTCAATAAAATTGATGATTGCTATTTTAGGACCCAGTTATAATTTTGTACAAGATGATCTTTCAAAACTGCAGCTTGCTATTTATGAATTTTTTAAACCTAAAACCCCAATTACACATGCCTTAAACACCACTATTCATCTCAAAAACAATTTTTAAAGATAAAACCCTAATTGTACAGATTCTTATATAAACCCTAGTCCATCTCTTAAAATTGTTACATGTATAATAAAAGAGAATGTTAAAAACTATTTAGGTTTATTTACATACCTTAAACATTGATCTTGGTACAACAAGATCCTACTTGATTCTTAATAAAAAAATATTTTTTTTCTTTTCTTCTTCCTTGGTCTTGGTCGGTCGAACAAAAAGAGAGAGAGAGAGAAGGATTTTGGTATTTATAGATTTTACCATTGTGTTTGAGATAAATACAAATTAGAATTTGAGTTGGTTTAAAACTTTGTTTCCTTTTCCCTTTTTTTTCCAAAACTGGCCAAATAACACTCCTTTTTATTATTATATTTTTTTAATTATTATTATTTACATAATAAACCCTTAATTTTTGACATTTTTATAGGAAACCTTTTATTTATCTTTTAAACGTTTTAAATTAAAACTAAATTAAATGACTATAAATAAATTTCATTTCTAATTTTATTTTACCAACTTAATAAAACTAAGTTTAAATTTCTATATTTTCTAAACTAAACTTTTAATTTTACTAACTACTAACACTTAAAGATATAAATACGTATACATATGCATAAAATACGTACACACATAGAAATCATTTTCATTGTCACTAAAATGTGAACAAAAAGAAATACTCATAACAACATGGTCAACAGCCCACATGGGTTCATCATCCATTTGGAAAAGATTTTCAAGAGTAACTAGAAAGTGACGAAAGTGGTTGATATCGAGGAATTGTTGGTAAAGACAATATTTCGGTTCTTAGGTGGATTGTTTGTCTTTGATTGCATGGATAACTCTTCTGTTTTGTCGACGACGTTTCGATGTTAGAGTACGTTCGGGTTCCTTTCAATAAGTATCGATTCAAACCAAAGTCATTATTGGAAGCATGTGTAATGCAGTCCTCATAGAGAAATGTTTTGTGGTTATGTTTTGCCAGAAAATTGTACGGTAATTTTTGGAACAAATGAGGGGGGTAAAGAGAGATTTTCCAGATTTTATCGGAAGCCTACCACTGACTTGATTTTTCAATCAATATCCGGAAGAGAGTAATAATCCTTCGGACATGCTGAGTTAAGATTTTTGAAATCTATGCACATCCTCCAGCTTCTGTCGTTTTTCTTCACTAGCACCGGGTTTGATATCCATGTAGGGTATCTCACCGGCAGATTATTCCCGCCTTCACCCATTCCTTGGCCTCCTTGATCACCACCTAGGTACTGTCGGATGCCAAGACCCTTCTTTTTTGTGTGATGGGCTCTATTGACGGGTTGACATTGAGAGTGTGTTCTATGATTCTCTTTGGTATATTTGTCATGTCAGACGGCTCCCACATAAAAACATCCATACTTTTCTTTAGCAGCGCTTTGAGCTGGTTTTTGCATCCTTTAGAGAGGTTTCCCCCTATCATTACCAGCTGGTCCGGATAGGACGGATTGACTAGCGTTTGTTCTGTCAGATTCACTCTTTCCGGATCTTCCTCCTCTGGAAGCGTATTCCTACGGGTCTCTCTCTTAATCATTTGTTTCTTTTTTAGCCTCCTGCATTCGGATATGATCATGGTCCGAGTGACCAGAGTTTCAACCCCTTTTGGAATGGGAAACTTTACCATTGAGTGTATTGTTGAAGAAACTGCTCGAAGAGTTCTTAAACCCGTTCTTCCGAGGATAACATTATAAGGCGATGGAGCCCAGACCACAACGAAGTTAATCATTACCCTTCGAACAAACCTCCATCGCCGAAGACCACTTCCAACTCGATTTTTCCTAATGGTTTCACCACACCACCTACAAAACCTACCAAGTCTATCTGAGTGCTCCTTAGACGCGACCTCATAGCGGGGCTCAGGTTCTCGAAGCAATGCTCAAACATCACCTCTACTGACGCTCCCTGATCTACATACACTCTACGCACCAAATACCCCTCCATGACGGCCTCTATGATGAGTGGCTCGTTAGAGGCGTCTTCCATCAACAAAGGAGGGAATACAATGGGTGCCTTCACCCAACTCTCGTCCTTTTCAACTGACTTTCTCTTTCTATCATCCGGCCAGGATCTTACCATGTTTATGACCTTGTCTTTTCCAGTGTCTCTTCCTTTTGTGTTCCTTCACCCCCTTTGCCTAACGTCTTTGATCAGGTGGTTAAGCTTTCCTGACTCTAGAGCCATTTCCAGCTGTCTTCTTAGCTGAAAGCAGTCGTTGGTGTAGTGTCCTTTCTCCCCATGATAATCATAATATTTATCTTGGTTTTCTTTCTTGGGGGGGAAATTGCATCGGCCTTGGTGGTTGTAAGTTTAGCTATAATTCTGAAGCTAATATTTCCTTAGGTTGTTTAGTGAGTGAGTTAAGGTTGACCCTGGGATGATGGTATCCCTGATGCTCAGCCCTAGGAGCCTGATAGGGAGCCTGCGGACGGTATGGAGCTAAACCATCTCTACTATTGAACGTATTCCTTCCCTCATTTCTTCGTCTATCTACTCCATACCCTCCCCTGTGGAACCGGTCTTCTCTTCTACTGACTGGTGTGATAACCGGAGATTTTCCTAGGTTATAGTATCTCAAAATACTATGACTATATATCTACATATTCCTATTTATTCTAATTTCTACAAGAAAACTCACAGTTGACTTTTGTTGACTTATTTTACGCTAAACAGTTACGGTTTAATCGACTGTCAAATATCAAATATTATTATGAACTACTCACTTTTGAGTTAAGTTCTACTTTCTAAACGACTACGGTCGCGTATAATCACTTAACGGGAAACCTTCCCGCGCACAGCGAAAAACTACACACAGCGCGTACCGGCAACACATAGACATATTGAATGATTAATGATAAATAACCTTACTTGATTAAAACATGGATTCAAGGTAGTATAATAGGGTTTTAAGGCCCTAAAAATAACCTATAAAGCTGCTAGAATGACTAGGCTTCGTCTCCCTAGGTTTATACAAAGTTACATTTAAAACCTTAAAATGGATTTATATTTATAGAGATATCGATGCGACGGCGTCGCTTAGAAATCCTGACCCCGTCGCCACGTAGATGATTCTAGATCCTCTTTAAGTCGGCCACGTACTGACACCGTTGCGAGATTCCTGACACCGTCACTATATAGATCACGACGGCGTCGCTTTATGCCTGCGACGCCGTCTCCAGCCACTGTATGCATACATCTTCAAGAGATTTGGTGTAGGTCCATAATCTTGTCCGTTTCTTCTCCAAATGAGCCCAAGTCACGTGTATTTCCTCCAAAATCCATCCAAGTGCTAAAAACCTAAAAACAAATGATTAAGCATGTAATCTGGGCATATTTGCATGATTTAGGAGGTTAAATGACCCTGAAATAGAGTATAAAATGACACCTCATCAAATACCCCTACACTTGAGATTTGCTTGTCCTCAAGCAAATGAGCTTTTCTACCTAGACAATATAAACATAAACATAAGCAAATGACAGCCCGTATATTTTTTTACTCTTTTTTTATATACATTTTTTTCTTCGTACACTTTTGCCCTGCCATTGCTCAAACATATAATACATCATGGGGGTTTATAGATACACTCCTACACTTGAACTTTTACATACTCGATTATTTACAATCGAACTAATGACCCGATTTGAGGTGGATCAAAATAACATGGAGCTTATTGAGCTATATTGGGGGTAATAAATTACTTCTTCCCCAATTCTTCATAAGATGAATACTATCATGAATCCCAATTGTCCCAAAACAGTATTTACAAGGATAAGGACTTAGCAACCGTGTACTCAAATAATTAACTTGGGTTAAAACGATAATGTACTAAAGGTGAGTACATACAAGGTAGGCTAAGGCAATTTGGGTGTAAAAATTAGTTTATGGGTGACAATGCTCTTCATTAATAGTATGACTTAACTAGAAAATTTCGAGAACCATAAAAAAGATAGGCTCGGAGGATTGTACTAAGGGTATCCTTCACTAAAAATGAGTGCATGATAAGGGTGTGGGATAGTTATATGATCGGTGTGACCATAATAACAATTACATGTTTAAAACATGGGTTAATCCTAGTGCCTCTTATCTAGCAAATCCTAATACTTACTATGCGGTCTCGGGATGCATCACAAAAACAAGTTCTAGAATTTAATATAATACCGGTACACTCATATAATTTAATACCGATACCAATGCTCCAAAAAAATGCGACAAAGACCATACATACACATCCGTAACGACGTAATAGACACATATAGTTGCATACGAACCTTAACTCCAGAAAGCTAAAGGTATAAACTATCTAGGGGTATCAATAATGGATACCCGAATTCCTAAAGATCTAAAGGCGAACCTCACATTTTTGGGGTGGAATTTTGAGGGTTTTTGTGCTAGTCATACACATTTCTATCCATGAGACGCTATTAATACTTGGTTTTCGTCGGTATGTGTCATAAAAAATATTAAATTTAGGTCAAAATTACCTTTTTGTGCTATGTTTCGATATATTACCCATCATTTTAAGGAACAAGCAAATGACAAATGAAGGAATAGTTTCTAAGGCTTATTCCCCCCTTACACTTAAGTTGAACATTGTCCCCAATGTTCTATAGAAGTACTCGTAAAAACGAATAAAGGGATAAGAAAACAAAGAAAAGAAACTAGTACTCCCCTAGTTTGCTCAATAATGGATAAGAAACATGCGATAACTGGTTAAATCGTCCTCCAAGAATCGTCTAATGAAACTTCCTAAGAACTTCCAAGCTTCTTCTCGTCAAATATAACCTATAATCAAAGACAAAGACAACTACACCAAGCATAAAATCGGCGGGATAGATATAAATACAATGAGAGTTTAGGGTTTTGACTCTATGAAAACAGTAAAGATAGGATGAGAGTAATGAAGTAATCATAGGTTTATGCAGGTTTACAAAAGAATTACAAATTTTAAATATTGCACATTTTATTTTTCACAAATACTTGAATAAATTCGAATTTTTTACATTACTAGAGACGCGACACCGTCGGGTGTTAATCCCGACGCCGTCTCCAGGGTCTGTAAAATTTTCTTCTTCGTTTTTGATGAGAAATTTTCTGCACACAGTTTTATTAGTTAAATCTGAAGAAAGCACTGCATAAAAACCTGAAATTAATCATTACAATCATATGACTCAAAACAGATGCGAATTAATCTAAACAATTTATTTTAAATGTTTGTATTTGGTTCTTAAAAACCGGATATATTCACCTACACTTATTTTGTTGCAAAATACATTTGATTGCAAATAAGACGAGGTTATAAACAAACTAAGCATGATTACAAAATCTATTCAAACATAATAAAACAAACAATAAAGAATTAAAACACACGACACTCCTAAGTGCAGGAAAAATAAACATTTGGTTGCCTCCCAAGAAGTGCTTTTCTTTATTTATGAGTCTTGTAGCTTGATTCGTAGTGAACCAACACATGTAATAATATAATATATATAATATGATGGAAAATTACCAAATTTTTCCTTGAGGACAAAGGTAAAGAGGAAAATCTTCAAATATATACATATATAATATAATACGTATATTAACCGAGAAGTATGATTCACGGGTCGTTATTCCTCAATGATTTATGAAATTGAAACCACGTTTGTTGTTCGCACAATGATTTGAATTGGAAACAAAGATTGCTTTGATTATTCTATTGTCTACATTTAAAATAAAGGCATAAGATAAAATTAAGCATGAATACAAATAACAAGAAATCAAACTTTAACTATAAAACGCAAAACGGGAACCTTAACGGAGGCCCAAAAACCCTAAATTTCTAAGATTAACGCAGGTAATTAAATTGTTTCTTGTTTAAATGGACGCGCACGCCTGTCTCTGCGCTTCCCCCAGCCTTAAAAGTAGTTTAAAGAAAACTAAACAAAAACGGTAGTTAAAATTAGCTTATAAAAACACAACAAACTGAGAACGGGAACAAATCTCGTCATTTAAAAATCGAAATTTAGCAAATTAAACCCTACGAAGCAAACTAATTGTTCCTGAAACTTTATGATAGAAAGAAAAATTTTCTAGAAAAAGATTTATATTTTTTGTTTATTTTTTTATTCTTATGTATTTTTTTTTAAAGTTTTTAATGTATAATTACATATTTCAAAAATACTAAAACTATTATAAAAATTCTAGTAAAATTTACAGAATAGCTGTTATACTAATTAGAACTAGGAAAACAATAAGCTCGAGTGTCACTAGCTTTAATGAATAAGCCACAAAACGCAGCTTAAAACATTCTTATAGAGCTAAAATGGGCTAAATGTGTATAGAAATAGATTATGGCGAGAAGGTATAATGAAAAACGACCCCTGAGGCGTGAGTGGTAGTGAAGTGTTGTGTGATTTGTGTTATATAAAGGTGTTTTGTGAAAAGTGTTGAGGTCGGGGTTCGCGTCGTGCTCACCCGTCCGCTGGCGCACACTCACTTTTACCCTTTTTTTTAAAACTTATAAAAGCAAATTTTTAGAAAAGCTAAAAATAAGCACTTTTTATAAAATAAACTTTTTATGAAAAGCCCTAAATAAGCTGTTAAACAGCTAAAAACATGACAGAAACACTTAACTTCAACTTTTTAGAATTTTTCTTAAACTAATAATCTAAAAGACTAAATAAGCTAAAGCTTATGACAAATTAAGATACTAATATGCTAATTCTAACCTAAAGAGCTAATTGAACAAGAATAAGCACCACAGGAATAAGCATAAGCTAGTAGTTAATTCAAAAATACGCACTTATGAAAAACATAAAACCAAAACAGTCCTCTAAGCACACTTTTGAGCTTAATTTAAGAGCAAATAAGCTTTTGAGAAAAGTGAACTTAGTTATTCTAAAAGATTAGCTTAAAGACTTCTAAAAAAAACTTTTTGAAAAGACTTTGGAAAACTATAGCTTATTGAAAAAGCTTAACAAAACAGACAGTTTACTCAGCTTATACTGCCGTTTGGTTTGAAAAATGAAAGACACGATGACAGAATGCAATTTTAAAAGCTTAAAAACAGATAGTCTAATAAGCTACTTATTAAAAACTAAATGCAAACTTATAAACTTTGATATATAAACTACTTTATTGTTGAAAATGAAAACCTAACAACTATTTTAACCTACTTAATAAGAAGCTAGAAAATGACAGTTTCATTGTTTCCCCTATCTGATGCAGTTGACACCAATGAGACTCAAAATCAAATCATCAAAATGAAGGCCTAATGAAACTTATGCTAACACTTTTAAAACTCATGCTTAGATACAATTTAAGCAAAGACACTAACTAAATCTGAATTAAGCTAATTATGCAACTAAAACTAGGCAGATTATGACCCTATGAAAACTTAACTCAAGAAAACTGAATTAACCCTATTATGACTTATGATACTAGCTTAAACAAACCTAAATGAGAGTTTTAAAACAAACTTTAAAGACTAAAAAGCCACAAGGAGTACTAACTTGTAGTTAGTACTGCTGTGCTAAACACCCCTTTAACTAGACTCAAAACCATTTAAACTTTTGAAAAACAAATTTAATGATTAAAACTTCAATACCAGATAACAAATAGCCTTTAACAACCTTAATAAGCATAAAACTATAAGCAAATAATCTAGAAACAATAAGCTACAAGCTAAGCTAAATTTTTTGATTTTTATAGATTTATAAGACAAAATATGAAGAACTAAGATCTAAACTATAAAAGCTAAAAAACAGATGATCAAACATAATCAATAAGCTCAATGAAACAGTAATAAGCACAAATAAGCTAGAGTTAAGTAGAAAACAAGTAAATGCAACTTATTATTTTTTTTTTTTCTTTTTTTTTTTTTTTTTTTTTTTTTTTTTTTTTTTTTTTTTTCTTTTTTTTTTTTTTTTTTTTTTTTTTTTTTGTTTTTTAAATATATATATGTGTTTTTTTAATTTTGTGCTTTTTTTTTTTTTTTTTTTTAATAAGATAACTGAAAATTAGAAACTTCCAAAAGCCTTTAGCTAAACAAGGCATTAGTGATCAAAGAGCTTTCAAGCTCTAGTTATCACAAGGATAATGCTAGTGAGGACCCATACGCTCTTCCATTGTAAGCTTTCATCCAAAAGTCCATTAAATCCATAAGCATAGGTATTTTTAAATAAATTTTATTGGTTAATGTGATTTAGGGCTTGTTGAATAGCTCATTTGTGCTTAGAGATCAAAGAGCTTGATCTGAGCTTATGCGAAGAAGCTTGTTTAATAGTAGCTGATGAGTAATTGAGAAATGAGAATATAAAAGCTTATAAGTAAAACAAATCTTGTGAAATTAAACTATGATTTCATTAACAAAAAACGGTTACAATTCTTTGAAAAAGAGGTTACAATAAGCTGAAAGACTGAATTTAAAGTTACATTAGCTAAAATTATCTAAGCTACTAAAAGCTAAAAACTAGAAAAAGAAGATGATCCCCTGTGTATGAGTGAGTGAGGGCTATTTATAGCCTGCCAAAGATGCTTCTAGGTCTTCTAGCCTCTCTCCCCTTGTCTTGATCTCAGCCCTCAAATAAATTCCAATCATTGAGTCATAATTTGAGCCGTTGGATTAGATTGAGGGGCACACGGATTGCCAACGTGGCAATCCGTGATGTGACCTTCTTGTGCTTCTTTTGTATGCCTTTTAGTACAAAATACTAGATCTTGGTGTGTTTCCTTCCTTGTACGCGTGTCATTCCCTTTTGGGAATTTACCAATAGGAGCCTTGGATGATGTATAACTCTGCCAAGGTGGAGGGTTTTACTTGAATTGCGTAGCCATGTAGTCAATTTTCATTTGCCCTTTGGTTTGAACCCGAGGTAAATCAAAGAAGACGGGTGAATAGTAGTAACTAAATTTCGCGCGTAAAAACTTATAAAAAAAAGGTTTGACTTTTCTTTTTGACCCGGGGTTATAACTCCGGGCTTATAAGGGCTTTGGGCCTGGGTAGGATTTGGGCTCGGGCTTTGGTGTTGGATTTGTTATAAAAAAGTTAACGAGTGTTAACTTCTATTAATAGAAAGTTAACACCGTTAGGGCTTTAAGGGCTTTTTATGAATTTGGTTAACTTTGAGGGACTGATTTGGAATTTTTGGGTTTTGTCTTTTTATGGTTGACTTTGGTTGACCAAGGGTTGACTTTTGTTGACCTTGATAGCATTCTCCCGGCTCTTCTATTCTCTTTCCTTTCCCGTGTCCGTGTTTGTCCGGTTTTGACCATTTTCTTGAGATTTTTGCAATATCCGTACCTACACAATCACAAAGACAAAACAAACAATATACAAGCATTTTATGCACAATTTTATCTTTTTAGGGCCATTTTTGATATAAAACAAATATGTGTTTTCACACATATCAAATGGTCACACTCACACGTAAATACCTCGGTTAAGCCGCTAACATCTAATTGACAGACTCAACCGAGAAAACCTGATCCATTTAATATCATACGATTGCGACAAAAATGTCCTTCCTCAACCATTATGCAATTGCTCAAATATTTTCTATTTTGAACATAGACATTTCTTATTAATCAGATATAAATGTTTGTTACTCGTATGAAATGGCAAGTAGTGATTGTCCCACTAAGAAGCAAAGTAGGCCAATTTCCCATTTAAGCCCACACGTAGTAACACACACGTCAAGACCTCCAACA
>BQNB010164437.1:0-14332 GCA_026074375.1 Tanacetum coccineum
TATGGGGATGGAGAGGAGGAATGTGAGGAAGTTTAGTGCTCCTATCAGATGGTTGCTTGTTCTCATGTTTGGTTTTTTTTTTTCTTTGACTAGAGGTATTTGTTGGTGTTTGAATCTGAGGTTAGAGATGGAGTGTGTTGTGAATATATATGGGAGAAATGGGTTAATGGTGAGAATAAAAGTTTTGGGTGAGAGTTATGGGAAATGACTAACATACCTTTTTGGTGTTGTAGATACATGAGTAGAGTTGAGGGGTAAATGCACCAGTTAGGTGCTAAAGTTTAAGTGTGAGGATCTAAGAGGCCACGGTGTCGGTAGCGATGGCAATGGGGCGGAGAATTTCGGGGATCATATTTATCATTCCCATCCCCGTTTCTCAACCCCATCCCCATCGGGGAATCGTTTTACATCCCCATCCACAATGGGGATCGGGGATCCCCACGGGGATTCGGGAATTTTCCGTCCTTATGAATTGAGCACAAATTTACACAAATAAACGAAAATATAAAGAATTGACATACACAATGTCTTAAAAAGCATATGTTGTACATAGTTGGAATAATTAAATGTCATTCAATTTTAAAGCATCATAAATACTAAAACGTCACATATCTTATATAAATAAAGTGGATCGAATGTGTGTATTCGGAAAAATATTGGTTGAATAATATGCGGTTAATGCTTAACATTTTTGAAATATTTGAGTCATTAAATATCACATATACATACAAATATACTTTAAATATATTATTTGTTAATACTCACTAACACAAACATATACAAGTACATGTAGTATTAATATATAAATAATTTATGTGTATTTGTATATTAAAAAGTTCGGGGTCAGGTTCAGAGTCAGAGATTTATGCTATCCTCATCCCCGCCATCATCCAGCGGATTCATAAGTTCTGGTGATTCCACGTCCATCCGTCATCGCCCGCAACTCGGGAATTCCCCATTCAATTCGGTTTGGATCGGTAGCCCCGTCGGGTATTCGGGTTTTATTGCCCATCCCTAGGCACGGTACCATGGAATCGCCCCGGCCCAGCGTTATGCTCACGTGACTTGAATGGCGTTAATCGGGCGTTAATGAATCCCCCCCCTCTTGGCCAACGAAGTAAGCTGTGAGTTTGATGCATCAACGCCCTAACTAACATCCGAAATAAAATAAAATAAAAACCTCCAACAACTATAAACGGACAATTTTCAAAAAAAATATTATTTTTTTAGAACCCTCCACAATACAATATAAAAACCCCTTTACCATATATTTTTTACACACATCCAAAAATCCTCTACATAAAAAAACACATTCTTTCACAATGGATCCGAATCAAAGCGATGAAGAACGTAACAATTTTTCCGAGGTCGATGACGAAACCGACATGTGGTTTATGATGCAAGCGTGCGAGTATAAACAACGGTTGAAAGAAGAACAAAATCAACCTCACTTGACCCGTAACCCGATCAACCGTGACCGTGAGGATGCCGAAAGATGTTTGATGACCGACTATTTTGATGACTATTGTAAGTATCCGTTATACTATTTTCGAAGAAGATATCGTATGAGCCGGAAACTAATTATGGATATAGTCGATAGGTATTAAATCTTATATGGTTTTGTAACACCCCCACCCGAGAACGGGTCAAATGTCACACTTATGGCATCAAAACAAACGCAAGCGGAAGACTTTATTCATAAAATGGTTCAACAACGTTCATCATGAAAACTAAGGGAATAAATTGTCAAATACATCATGACTTCCAAACGAACAAAATTCTAATCTCCAAAGTCTAAACGAAAGATAAATCCAGGTTCAATGTCTAAATGACTATAAAAGAAATGGAAAAGCTATCGTCAATTCAGTCCACTAAGAGCCTTCTAACACTCTTCACATCATACCCAGCTTCCTCTATACCTGCCGCAGAGAAAAGAAAATGCGGCTGAGCTAAAGCTCAGTGAACAGATATAAATGAAACAGATAGATCAAACATATATAGTAAACGAAATGAAATTAGAGATTTCATATACCATCATAACAGAACGAATAAGTAGCCAAACAAAACATATAGAAATGCCCACCGAGCTCGAAACAAATGTCTAAAGCATGCCACATGCTTAGACCCTACAATCAAATGCATATCATATCATATCAAATTGTACATGGGAGCTGCAGCTCCAGATGTACCCTACAAAGTGTGCAATGGGGTGTTGGCACCACACTAAGCCATGCACCAAAACGAAACGAAATGAAGTACCTAGGATGCATCCATACGCTCCCTACAAATCAAATCATATATGGCCAATTGCATAATAGAGCTCACAAAACAAAAGAGAACGCCGTGGACTGATCATACAGCCACAAATAGTGTCACGCCATTGGTGCCTCAATGACGCGGCCATGGTACCTCCATGGCTAGTTAGCTCGGGCATCAGAACAAAACAAATGGTTCATATAGCATATCGAAACGAAACATATTATGTCCAAAGAAGATCATGTCTAAACAAAACGGATAAGTTCATATCAATGGCTAATGTTCAAATGAAGCAATGTATCAATCGAAACCATTCCAAAAGGCTGCAACGAAGGTATAAATAAGGTTGCAACAAATAACGAATCATAGGATGGGAAACATAAATAGGGATTTCAGCAAGGCAAATAGATACGGAGCAAAAATCATAAGAATCCTTAAAAGAAAGGATAGAATATTTGTACGAATAACGGAACAAACGAAGCAACGCATAAATCATAATAATAGTAAAGAGAAGTAGGTATTGAGAATATCCGTATGAACAAATAATGCTTAAAGAGAGAGTAGATATATCCGTACCTTAGCCAAACTCGACGCCTAAACAATGTCCAAACTTATTTTCCGTCAAATGATCTACAAGGGTTAAGCCACTACTACTTATTAATAACGAACCAATTAATTAATGGTTTAGTCTATGGCGGTTTAAACTACCATTCTTTTTTATTCCAAAAAGTATTTTAATCCGTATTAACTAAATAAACCTGAGCTGAAATCTAACTGAACCTTAGTACCTAATCGTGATACAAAATACAATATATAAAATTATGTTAAATTTAATTTCACGACTATTAACATGATAGCAAAATTTAGTACTAGTTTTCTAAAAGCATTACTTCACGTGGCTTAAAATTTGAGATATATAACAAATGGCTGCATAAGTTAGATAACTATATTTGATTTGTATTAATTTTGTTTTATACATCATTATGTTAACTTAACAAACATATGCAATAAGCAAGTCAACTTTTTTCACCAAATCTAACCGTACCCATCTATGAACCTGATTCATAATTTCTTTACTCCATTTTAGATACAAATTCTACAAGCTTAAATCCTTGAGTCGAATAATTAATAGTTCGTGTCATACAGAGGTTAGTTCACCGATACTCAACAGGTTCAACCCGAAAACCGATTTATTCTTAATTGGTGATTTAGGCTATTTTTATACATACGAACATTGTTAACCATATTACCAAAGAACAAGGATTAGCCACTTATTTAAATTACGTAACTTATGATTTCATAATAAGGACTTTGGTTCAAAATATACTTTAGGCTACAAGAACGAATCGAACAGAAAACACGAACACAGAACCTAGACAAGTTAACAACAGACGCTCACCGAGATTCATCGAGGTTGATATCGATCCCCAATCCCAAAACGTACACGTTCACCTGAACGGTACCAATCCAAAACGGTACGAAGCGAATCGGACACAAGCACAACACCGAACTCAAACCGTATTCAAACCAAACTTAACCGAACGAACCGAGACGCAACTCCTACATATGAAAAAAAAAAAAACTTCACGTTACACTTTTCACCATTTTTATTGTGCAAATGTCCAATGATATAATTGAATTTGGAGTGAATAGATTTTGGGTATTTATTTGATTGAGAAAGAAATGACTGATATGTATATATTAACTCGGTCCAATTAACTTGCCGAAACTTTTGTGATTACCTTTGACTTGCCATTATATAGCCATTCAAATCTCCCCACGTTTAATTAAATTAGAAGCATCATAATCTAATTATTATATACCAATATTATCTAATATATTTTACTTTCACTAAGCAAATTACTACAATTACATTTTTTTGTCATAAACTTTTATTTGCATTAATAAATATGACACAATAAAAATTTCCTCTAAAAGTTTTTAGGGTTTTACAATTCTACCACCCTTGAAAATAATTTCGTCTCCGAAATTTAGATCGAATCATAAACTGGTACGTAACAACGAAATGAAGTGAGCGTTACATTATGACTTTTTTTTAAACAGGTACGTATATATTTCTAAAATATTTAAATTTCTTGGTTGTTATAAATCTACCCTCCTTAAAAATTTCGACCGCGGAAATTAAGCAAGAACTTACAAGACGATGACATTTTTCTCATGACGATCGCTTCATCACCAAAATTGTCCCACGTTAAGAGAAACGTAAAACTTCAATAGAGTGTATACTTCTCCGCGTGGTTACTCTCCATGTACATGGCTCGTACAAAGTGACAGAAGTGATGTCCAAAAGTATGGTATGTAACTCTCATTGTTAATGATTTCTTTTTCTTACTTTTATTTAAGGGTATAACTCATGAACAGATACATTAATCAATCCATATAAAACAGTTGGAGTATTATCAATCCAAACGGCATTACAAGAAACACATAATGACCGTAAAACGAGTTGCAAAGGCTGTTTTGGAAATGTCTTGCTCCTTTACACGTAGCTGATGATAACCCGATCTCAGATCAATCTTTGAGAAAAACTTTGCACCCTGAAGTTGATCAAACAAATCATCGATTCGCGGTAGCGGATACTTATTTCTAACTGTAATACGATTCACCTCCCTATAATCAATACACACCTCAGCACCATCTTTCAGTCTTCAAAAATAAACTGCGCGCCCTACAAGATCCTCGGGTCGAATTAAACCATTCAGAAGTTCTTGCAGTTGATCGTTAGTTCCTTCAATTCAAAACTGGCGCCATTCTGTACGAGCTTAGAAATGGGTTGAGCACCAGGAATCAAATCAATAGTGAATTCAACTTCACGCTCAGGTTGGTCGTCTGGCAACTCATCAGGAAAATTTCAAACTACTAGATGACTTTCGAGGCGAGGTCCATCCAACGAAGTGTCTTTAATTGATCTAATAAACCGTTCCAAACCTTAGGGGGAAATTAGTGTTGAGCTTGAGAGCAGAGATGATATTTTAAAAGCTTACCAGGTCGAGAACCATGTAAATGAATTCAGGATTGTTGCTAATCGCCAAATAGGCACGTTTTCGAATGACATCGATGGTAGCTCGATGCTCCAAGACAACCATCCATACCGAAGAATAATATGCAAAATTACTCATTTCTAAAGGAAGCAAATAAGCAGAACTAATCCTTATCATCAAAACGTAACGGACAATCTCTATACTCGTGACCAATAACCACATTATTTTTCATAGGCGTAGAAATAGATAATGCATCTAATAATGTAAGGGACTTTAATATGTTTAGAAAATGCAAGAGAGACCACAGAATGCGTCGCACCGGTATCGAATAAAACAAACACATCACGATCATACAAAATAAACGTTCCTGAACAGTACATGGGGGAATTAGCTGCTGATCAGATAGACAATGCAAATACACTAACTCTACAGCTTGTAGCATGTGCTTGTTTGTATCCTATACCGCCAATGCATGCTTTGTACTACCTTTCTTACAATCTTTAGCCAAATGCCCAACCTCTCCACATTCAAAGCAAGCACCAGTAGCCCTGTGACACGCCTTTCCCAGATGAAGTTTCCCACAAATGTTACATGGGGGAGATGAGGCATAATCCGAGTATCCACTCTGGCTTGATGACCCATAAGAACGACCATACTGTTTTACCCCGAACCTGTTAATCCTGGTCACGCCACGCCCTCTGAGTACCAGTACCCCATCTGTCACTGCTATTACCTTGTCTGTCACGTAATTGAACCTCCGTGTCTATCACTACGGCACTACGCCCTCTGTTACTTCCATACCTGTCTCTGTTGCCATATCTGCCACCGTTGCCATATCTGTCACTATCCCTTCGATCATAAGCTCTCTGATTAGACCCCGCCGTATGGGTGTTTCTGATGGTCGTATACGATGGCCGTCTCTGTCCCTCTTGTTATTTCCTTCATTCTTTGACCTATCACGAAAGATTTCAATGTTTCTTGCAGAATTAGCAACCTGTGCTACATCAGTAAAACGCATGTTTCAAGATCCTGTCAAGTACAAAGCATTCTAACCCCATTTAAAGTGTTTAGCCTGTTTTTCCAGGTGCCCCCGTAGCCCCAAGAAACCATACCAATCCTAAGAATTTCTCTCATAAAATCAGTACTAGTTTCCTCAGGTAATTGACGAATCGATTTGTACTCTCGTTCACACTTTTCTTTCTCAGAGTATGGAAAATACAGCAAAAAGAAGATGTCATGAAAAATCATATCCATGACAAACCTGCGATCGCTACAAAAATGCATCACCCTCCTTTTGCCTTGTTTATACGCCCATCCCCAACGTGGGCATCACCTTCTAGCTTATATGTCGCAATCTTGCCTTGAACTGACACTCGACACCGCATCCCAAACCTCAAAGATCTTCTCAGATATTGCTAATCCAGTTTTTCTGCCTATCAACTGCTGTGGAAGCGAACTAAAAGTTTGGTTTTCCTGTTTCTGGAACCCTCCAACCATAACATGGATATCAAGTGGTTTTGCATCCCCATCATTTACCATGAACCCGGTGTTTACACTACTAGCATTCTTCGATAACGTTATTCCCATTATTCTCATTTTGGCGAATCTCGTCGGTTATGCGAGCAGTAAGAGTCGGTAACAAGTCTGCAACTGCCTGTGCTACCGCAGCAGTAAAAGCAGGATCTGCTTCGTTGTTCACACGATTGCGACGAGGAGCCATCTAAACGATTAACAAATGAACCAACAAAGACAAATTAGGGTTAAGATCAAAATTCGAATGAGAGCGATTAGATCGGAAATGAAACCTAATGTCTACCCAATCCTCACAGGTCATAACCTAAGTTCTACAGGACGAACCTGGCTCTGATACCATAATTGTAACACCCCACCCGAGAACGGGTCAAATGTCACACTTATGGCATCAAAACAAACGCAAGCGAAAGACTTTATTCATAAAATGGTTCAACAACGTTCATCATGAAAACTAAGGGAATAAATTGTCAAATACATCATGACTTCTAAACGAACAAAATTTTAATCTCCAAAGTCTAAACGAAAGATAAATCCAGGTTCAATGTCAAAATGACTATAAAAGAAATGGAAAAGCTATCATCAATTCAGTCCACTAAGAGCTCCTAAGCACTCTTCACTCATACCCAGCTTCCCTCTTATTACCTGCCGCGGAGAAAAGAAAACGCGGCTGAGCTAAAGCTCAGTGAACAAATATAAATGAAACAGATAGATCAAACATATATAGTAAACGAAATGAAATTAGAGATTTCATATACCATCATAACAGAACGAATAAGTAGCCAAACAAAACATATAGAAATGCCCACCAAACTCGAAACAAATGTCTAAACAAGCCACATGCTTAGACCTACAATCGAAATGCATATCATAATCATATACAAATTGTAACATGGTAGCTCTGCAGCTCCAGATGGTACCCTAACAAATTTTGCAATGGTGTTGGCACCCACACTAAGCATGCACCAAAAAACGAAACGAAATGAAGTACCTAGGAGCATCCATACGCTCCCTACACATCAAATACATATATGGCCAATGTGCGAAAATAGAGCTCACAAACAAAAGAGAATCGCCGTGGACCTGATCACAATAAGGAGAAGTTCCGCCACAATATTTCACGCCATTGGTGCCATCAATGATGCGTGCCCATGGTACCATCCATGGCTAGTTTTAGCTCGTCATCAGAACATCAACAAAGTGTTCATATAAGCAATCGAAACGAAACATATTATGTCTAAAAAGATCATGTCTAAACAAAACGGATAAGTTCATATCATGGCAATATCAAATGAAGCATGTATCAAACGAATTCAAAGGCTCAACAAAGTTATCAAATAAGGTTGCAACAAATAACGAATCATAGGATGAGAAACATAAATAGAGATTTCAGCGAGGCAAATAGATTACGAGCGCAACAATCATAGAATCCTTAAAAGAAAGATAGAATATGTGTACGAATAACGGAACAAACGAAGCAACGCATAAATCATAATAATAGTAAAGAGAAGTAGGTATTGAGAATATCCGTATGAACAAATAATGCTTAAAGAGAGAGTAGATATATCCGTACCTTAGCCAAACTCGACCTAACAATGGTCCAAACTTATTTATCCGTCAAAAGATCTACAAGGGTTAAGCCACTCTACTTATTATTAACGGAACCAATATTAATAGGTTTAGTCCTTGCGGTTTAAACTCATTCTATTATCCGAAAATAGTTATATCCGTTATTAACTATATAAACATGACTGAACTAACTGACCTTATACCTAAACGTGAATACAAAAAACAATATAAAAATTAGTGTAAATTCACGCCTATTACATGAAATGCAAAATTTAGTACTATTTTCCAAAAGCATTACTTCACAGTGCTAAAATTTTGATATATATACAAATGGCTGCATTAAGTTTAGATTAAATATATCTTGATTTGTATAATTTGTTTTAACATCACTGATGTTAAACTTAACAAACATATGCATAAGCATGTCATCTTTTTCACCAAAATCCTAACCCGTACCGCATACAATCGAACCTTTTTTCATAATTTCTTTACTCATTTTAGATTACTAAATCTCATGCTTAAATCTTTAAAGTTAATAATTATAGTTTGTGTCATACATAGGTTAGTTTTCACTGATACACACCCTGTATAAAAACCCAAAAACGATTTATTCTTAATGTGACTTAGGCTATGTTTTTTAATACATACGAACAAATTGTTACACCGAATTAACCATAGAACAATGTGATTAGCCAATTATGTAATACGTGAAGTTTATGATTTCATAAAAGACTTTGGTCCAAAATATACCTTTAGGCTAGACAAGAACGATCGAAACAGAAAACTAACGAACATAAACGAACTAGACAATACGAAATGACACCGAGATTCAACGAGGTGATTCCGACCCCATACAAAAAACGTACACGATCACCTGAACGTACCATCACAAAACGCACAAAGCGATGCGAAACACAAGCACTCACCGCAACTCAAACCGAATATACGAACCAAACTTAACCGAATACAACCGAGACGCAACTCTAGCATATGAGAAAAAAAAACTTCACGTTTAGCACTTTCAACCAATTTATTTGTGCAAAAGTGGCAATGAAAATGATTTGGAGTGAATGAGATTTTGGTATTTATTTGATTGAGAAAGAAATGTAACTGATATGTATATATTAACTCGGTCCAATTAACTTGCCGAAAATTTTATGATTACCTTTGACTTGCCATTATATAGCCATTTAAATCTCCCCACGTTTAATTAAATTAGAAGCATCATAATCTAATTATTATATACCAATATTATCTAATATATTTTACTTTCACTAAGCAAATTACTACAATTACATTTTTTTTTGTCATAAAACTTTTATTTGCATTATAAAATACACAATAAAAATTTCCCTAAAAGTTTTAGTGTATTACACGTTGATCCTCTCCAAAGCATTTAAAATACTTTAACACAGTCGACCCGATGCTACGGGTCGAATGAGTTTAAGTGTTATTATGAAATTCACATCCATCATACGCCAATTAGCATACGAAAACACGCTCGATGCATTTGATGAATATTTACAAATGAGTGAGCATACAACACGTAATTGTCTAGATAATTTTAATAAGTGCATTATTGATTTGTACATGTTGAAGTATTTAAGAAAGCCAACATTGGGACGTTGAAAAGGTATATGATGCACATGAGAATATTCATGGTTTTCCGAGAATGCTTTAAAGCATTGATTGTATGCACGGGGAATGGAAAAATTATCCAAAATTATGACAGGGGCAATACGGTAGGGGTGATAAAAAAAATACCCAACTATTATGCTTGAGGATGTTGCTTTGCAAGAGTTGTGGATTTTGCATGCGTTTTTGAGGTAGCGGGTGAAAATAACAATATTAATGTTTTAGATAATTCTCCGTTATTTGATGACCTTTGTGGAAAGTTGAAGATGGGGGGTGAATAGTTTCACTGTTAATTTATGTTTTAAAAGTTTGTTTATAAAAATCTTAGATTCTTGTTTATGTGAGATCAATCAACAATGTAAACACAATAACTACAAAATATAAAAGACAAGATAAGAGTAAAGAAATAGAACAATCAAACCACAACACCAAGAATTATAGTGGTTCGGCTACGAAGCTCTTCTTCGCCCTACCCCACTCCCCTAGTATCCGACTCGAGATTTCACTATGTCAACAAGCTCCCTTCAGGGGGAGAAAACCGTTAGACATTGCTTATACCAATTTCCGACACTAAGCTAGATGTCGAGTTTCAATCTTAGCTAGAACCAATCTACCACTCCATAAGTGTATTTTAAAGACTAAAATACTAACCGACACACAAACAACACTTCCAGACTTATACACTATTCGGATCTACATAAGTCCACAACTACACAAGAATGAGAAGAAAGATATTGGATCTAAAAGAAGATCGTAACAAAGGTTACGTATAGACATACTAAACTACAACACTTTATTTCTTGGCGAATATGAGTGGTCTTTTCTTGCACTTGAGAAAAGAAAGAATGGATCACTTGTTAAACAAGGTTAAACTAGTTTGTGATCAAAATTAAGAGAGAGATGTAGAGAGAGAGATTTAAAACAAAAAGAAATGTGTGCAAAAGTGTTGGAAAATAGCTAGAAACAGTCCACTATTTATAAGCAAGAAAGAGGAGGGTCTTCACTGTGGATGGTCCCTTAAATATGGGATGATCCCAGATATATTGAGGTCCATCCTACCTATTTGGGGGTCGTCCCTAGTAGGACGCTCATTTTCTTGTCTTTTAGTGGAAAAGTATTTTTCTGGTTTAGGTGGAATCTATTTAGGGGAAAAACCAGATTTCAAATTGTATATTTGAATAAAACATTTCTTTTAATTACAAAAATATTTTGTTTAATTTATTTTTGTAAAAAGGTTTTGTTACATTTGTAAAAATATAAGGTTTAAGAGAAGAAGGTATATATTTGACCACTAAACAAGTTTGATGATTTGTTTGTACATACCTTAAGTGATTTTCGTCGAAATGGAAATTTACGAGTAATAACTTGTATACGTTTATTTTTAACGTAGAATGTTTTTACATTTTGTTATTATCAAAACGTAGAGAGGTCGAAAAATATAAATAACGTTTTTAGACAGTATTTGTATTAACAACCTTCTTGGTGACATAGCCCCTGTAGCTCTGTTTGTGGTAAATGGTGTCGGGTTTGAAAAGGGGTATTACTTAGCCGATGGAATTTACCCACAGTGCGCAACTTTCATCAAATCATTATCGGTCGCAAATGATAAGAAACATAATTTCTTTAAAATGTGACAAGAAAGTGCACGAACGGATGTCGAACGTGCGTTTTGTGTTCTCCAAGGACATTGGGGAATAATACAACAACCGACACGTCAATACCATGTCAACAGGATACGTAGAATCATGTATTCTTGAATCGTAATGCATAACATGATTTTAAAAGATCAACAGATGGCGTTTAGTGACTGTAATGAAATGTATGTTGATCAGTCAAGAAATATGCAACATATGTAGATTGAAAGATGCGATGTCCAACGTCGAAAAGATAAAGAATTACGAGATAAAGAAGTGCATCTTAGTCTTCAACAAAACCTTATGGAGCATATTTGGCAACAACATGAAGATCAAGATGAAAAATTTTAGTCGCCGGGGCGTATGTTTTTTTTGTATTTTTTTAATTTTTGTATGTTTTTAATATAAGTATGTTTTTTTAAGTATTGTAATTTGTATTTTTATTTAATGAATGAAACGTTTTAGTTTGTTTAAATAAATAGAAAAGAAAAAAAATGGGTCCCAAAAAGGTGGTGTTATGAGGTGTTTTGATTGCAAAGGTTTTTTGGTGTGTTGGTGTTAAATGTTAAAGCTGTTGTGGCGCAGATGTGGCGGTGTTACGGTGTTATGGTAACTTGGGTTCACGGATTTGTCTCTACAATGGTCTTTCGTGCGGCACTTAGTCTCGACTAAGTCAACCTTGCTCGAATACTCTACGATCTAGGCAACTAAGAAAGCTTTAAAGAAAGGAACATAACTGAAATGGGGAAATGCTTTGTATTACTTAGAGAATATTTACAAGAGAATATTACAAGTGAATTAAGAGATGCTTTCCCCAAATGAGGATGACTCTATTTATACTACAAATCTATGGCTACATATTTACAACTCCAATAGGGCCCATACTCTACAACCCTCCATGGGTGGAAGCTTATAGGATTTCTTAGGGCTTCAATGATCTTCCAAGGGCTTCCAAGACCTTCTTCCATCATCCATAGAATTCCACTAAGTCTTCTAGTCAAGTGTAGAACAATCCAGAATCCCGAGTAACCTCGTAAAGTAGGGTGGGGCATGACATCCTCCCCCACCTAAGCTCATGACGTCCTCGTCGTGCCGTCCTCGTGATATCTCTTGATCTCATTAGAAAACTGCCACAATAAGTCTTCCGCTTTCCAACTTGCTTTACTATCAGGCAAGTCACGCCACTTGATTAAATACTTCTTATAGCTCGGCACTCCTCATCTTTGTATCATACGATCCGACAAAATCTCCTTAACCTCTCGATCGTACAAAGTAACAAATATTGTTGGTGCCCGCTTGGACACCCCTCGTTTTGGGTCTTCCTCGTCTCCATGATAAGGCTTGAAAAATCTAACGTAAAAGACCGGGTGGATTTTCAACTTGGGCGGTAGTTGAACTCGAAGAGATACCTTTGCAATCCAAGATATCGCGACAGCGTCAACCCACACGATCCAACCCAAGATCTAGAATATTCTTATCACGACGGCGTCACGATTAAAACGTGACGCCGTCAGAGTGATTTTCCTATATATACAAACCCAAAATTAGGGTTTTAGGTGTGTAACTTTAGAGTAAAAGCTATTAGGGATGATTTTTGGGCCTCAAAACCTTATTGTACTTCCTTCAATTCATGTTTTAATCAAGTAAGACTATCTTAACCATTAAATATGTCTTGTTGTTTGATTCATTATTGTTCTTGCTTTACTTATAGCATGCTTGGCTAAACCTTCTATTGTGTTTATTTATGATTGTATGAAACCTAGAATGTAGATCTTAGTGGTGTTGCTTCTTGTGATGAATATGCATGTTAGGTCTTAGAAAACCAGCTTTTGTTTGTATCGTTGTTGATATGTCTAGGAAAACATGATTATGTAGAAAGGATACCATCCTGTAACAATCTTCATATTACCTTGCCCCTTACATGGTTGATCCACTCTTAATATATTTCAAATGCATTTAATATACTCTTAGGGGCCTTGGTATGTGCTTAATTACACATACCATTTTCCATTAAAAACGGACTTAAATGACCCAAAACGTACCAAAAATGCATTGTATTTGTATGTTTTGCAATTGTATTGTGCAGGAAACGGATAATCATGAAAAGGACAAAAACAAAGCTGGAAACGGACAAAACCGAGCTCGGAATGGAAAAGCGTGAAAAGACAAAGTCAAACCAAAGCCAAAAGTCAATTGATAAGTGCTTAATTACACATATCTTTTACCTCTAAAAACGAGCTTAAATGACCAAAAACAGACAAAAACTGCCAAATATATGTTTGTTTTGCATTTGTATTGTGCAGGAAGTGGATATCAACAAAAAGACAGAAAACCAAGCCAAAATGACAAAACTGAGCATGGAATGGAAAAGACTGTGCAGAATCAAGGCCAAAGTCCAAAAAATGCCAAAGTCAGAGTCAATACTGAAGAATCAGCAGTCAAACCGGAGCCGGAACTGAAGAATACTATTGGATGCAATCTTAACCCATCTGATGGGCCAGGAAAGCCCAACAGTATATCTATGAAGACTGTGAAGACTTTGAAGGCCCAAATGGGCCCTCAATCAATTTCAAACAGCCCATTTGTGTGCAATTGACAAAGACTGTGAAGACTTTGAAGGCCCAATCCAAGCCCAATTGGGCCCAACACAAAACCCAAGCCCAACAAAAGCCCAAAATCCTTTTTTATAAAACTTTAGGGGCTAAA
>BQNB010164439.1:0-14331 GCA_026074375.1 Tanacetum coccineum
CTT
Source organism: Tanacetum coccineum (assembly GCA_026074375.1). Classification (NCBI taxonomy): domain Eukaryota; kingdom Viridiplantae; phylum Streptophyta; class Magnoliopsida; order Asterales; family Asteraceae; genus Tanacetum; species Tanacetum coccineum. The sequence continues at coordinate 4 of BQNB010164439.1, forward strand.
TTACTCATTTTAACTAAAAGTTTTATAACTTGGGGTGAGAAACATTGTTTGTTTTTAAAACTGGACACAAGTACTTTACGTGAGATTTTCCCTGTTTACGTGTTGCCTACGTAGCTTTTAGACCACTATTGCCCGAACTATCATGAACTGTCAATCTCTTGACTGGAGGACCGGTCGAGGGAGCGCGAATGAATAATTAGATCTATTGGGACTAATTATCCCTATCCGGGTGAGTAGCGCTCACAACCTACGGGGCGCCCGATAAACGGATATATGTCATGTCGTACTGGTTAGGTTGTCTTTGGTCAGACACCTGGAAGGGCAAACAAATACCTATAGCAATGTACATGCTATCTTGCGTAATTAGCTTCAGTGTCATGAGCTTAGTGCAACGTAAATACTTTTTATGTGAAGTTGTATATGTTATAACTGTCGCATATGTTTTGATATCTTGTGGTCCACTATAACAACGTTTGAACTAAACCTGTGAAATCACTCAACTTTATGTTGACGTTTTAAGCATGTTTTTCTCAGGTGCTTAGCATGGATGTTGTTGCTTGACTTATGTGAAGACTATTTGCCTGTACCGGTTTACCAGAGATTTATCTATGTCTTTAAATACCGTTGTTGAACTTATTTAAGCTTCCGCATTTTAACTTTGAATCTTTTAAATATAATCGATGTAAAACTTATTATTGTTATTTTAAAACTTTGCAACGGTGTTTATTTTTCAAAACGTACCCTTATAGGTCGTTCTTTATGCTTTCTACTTGAGATGTTCAATAAAGTCACGCCTCCGGACACGTATTCCGTCCAGGCCCTGTCTGGGGGTGTGACATTCATCTCTAAACACACCATACTGAACCAACTTTGTCTATCTTGTGATTACATTTTGTTTTGTTTAGCTAGCCATAAGATAAAGGAGTGTTTGGAATTGCAATGATTGAACCAAACAACACTATTCCAATGAACATTAGGGTTGTCCTATCTTAAATCCTTCTATAAATTCTTTTTTTGTTGTTGAAAGGTGAATATATACTCGATGATCCGCACATTCATTCGTTCATTTTGCATTCATTCAGTTACCCATTCACCCATTCATATGTTGCATCATGCATGGTTGATATAAAGATGATTTATATAAACTTTGCTTGTGCAAGTCATGACTATTTCAGTTATCTTGATTTCTTCGGACTCATTTGAGGATAGCGTGGGGACACCTACTGAACGAGTTATATTGTTCGGTACCATCCCTACCAATATTCCCGACACCACACCAGTGATTATTCCACTCACATACCTCAGACTGACACTACAGTGATACCCACAAAGATACCTATCACAGCACCTACTATACACCACCCCCCCAGAAGAAATTATACACCACGTCTCCTGATTACTCACCTGCATCTGATTCAAAGTCTGGTCTATCTGAGGATCCATCATCAGACCATATACCACCATTACCAGCTACCTCATCATTTTTATCATCGAATAATGACACCACAGACAGTGATTCACCAGATACACCACCATCACCTACCCATGGTACGCCTTTCACTGAAGATTAACCCTCTTCTACCCAGAGATCATCTGTCATACATCGTCGTCGAGTTATGATTCTAGCACCTAGACAGCCTATTCCCCATGGTCGACCGTACCGCTACCATCTTAATGGGCCGATACACATGATGACTGCGAGGAAGAGGGTTAGACCGTTACCCACTCATCGTCTTGCTGTGAGACATTCTGCCGATCATTCTTCTTCATATTCGTCATCAGAGCATCATCATATTTTTTTATTCGGAGGCTTTCATCTGATCTTTCTCCCGAGACATCTCATTGTTAGATCATATCTTCACCAGATTTACCGATACTTCGCAGGGCCATCTCGGCAAGAGACAGTAGGTCCTATATGACATTTGTACCTTGCATACACTTTAATTCAGAGCTTTAACTCTGTCCGTGCTGATTTGATACCATCGCTAGAGATTAGGAAACTGGTTATTCGGCAGAGTAAGTTGATCAAAGAGACTAGTTATGGAGGGATGAAACTATTTGCAGGGGTAAGTGAGGAGCCTATTTAGAGCCGGATATTGATCCAGAGATTCAGGCAGAGATAGACGAGTGTTTCGCTTACGCGGATACTCTTAGGGATAGGGAGATTGATGCTAGAGTTGTGGTGGAGGCTGTTGACCGAGAGGAGAGTGAGACGGGTGCGAGAGGCCTAGTTAAGGTCAGAGTTGAGAGGGTTACGCATACTGTGATGCCAGAAGATATTCCTGAGCCTGCTCAGGAGGGAGCAGGTGAGGTTACGTATGAGACATTGGGTGATTTGGTTCAGAGGTTCCATGATCACACAAAGGCTATCCCTGTTCATCATAATATAGTCATGAGGGATTCAAAGAGGGAAGCAGGACATAGGATTGGTTTGGGTTGATCGCAGTTATTGCTTTGACTGAGAGGATTGCTGGTAGAGAGGATAACAAGAGCTTCAGAGACACCGCGAGGGTTGAGTCAGAGAGTTGACCGACTCCAGGCGCATGTCACTATTCAGAGAACTGAGCAGATACGACAATCGATTTTTATGATCAAGTGAGAGTTAGCAGAACTCAGGCGTGTGCTAGAAAAGCACAGGCTATCCGTCCTTAGATAGTTCATTAGTTGTTATCGTATCAGTAGCGTCGTAGTAGCGACCTGGTATTACTAGAAACTCTATTTTCTGTAGTTTTGAAACTAATGTGATGTAAACACTAATGTTCGATGATAGAAATTGGTATTTTATCTAATGATATGATGTTATATTTTTGATTTACTAAGCTTTTGCTCATTCCTGTATGATTTTAGTGATTATATTCGATCGTAGTATTTTCTAGTTGATTAAACTGTGAAATATAATTGTAATACCGTTAGTGATCTCGCATCACCTAGAAATCTCATCGAGTGTTACGTTGTTATGTTGTAGGAAGATGCCTAACACCCGATCTGGAGCGTCCATGACTCATGAGGAGGTTAAAGAATTGGTTAACCGCCGAGTAGCTGAAGAGATGGAGGCTCGTGAAGCCGCAAGGACCCTTGAACCCCTGAATAAAATGGGGATGAACAAGAAGGAAGAACGGACGAAATGGAAATGAGGAAATGAAATGGAAGGGAATGAGAAAACGGAATGGAATCATGGTATGAACTATGGAGTTTCCTGCCAGTGGTTAGAAGGTGCACTTTCTAGAACTTCTTGACAGTGCAAGCCACATAATTTCCAGGAATAAGGCGTTGTCGGATGACCGCCTAGTTTGAGAAAATGGAGACCAGTGTTTTAATATCCTAATTGACCATCAAAGTAACAAGTGAAATATGCTTACATGCATACACAGACAGTGCTTTAACTTGGTGAACTCTCATAAGAGAAACAATTGTGTTGATACTGCTATGCCTGAACAGGCTGGACTTATGGCGGTTGAGACAGAAGTGTACTGCCCGAGGAATGAAATCCAGAAGATGGAGACTGAATTGTGGAATCTACCGTGAAAGGGACGACTGACTGCTTACACTCAAAGGTGTTCAGAGTTGATTTTTGTTGTGTACTAGAATGGTCCCTGATGACAGGACATAATGAGAGGTTTAATCTGGAGATTACTGGATACAGACAAAAAGAAATGTGATTTGCTTGCGAATTTGGCTAGAACTCCAAGGATGCCATACGCATTGCTAACCAATTGATGACAAAAAGCGCCAGGGTTATTGCTGCAAATAGGCTGAGAATAAGAGAGATGGAAAGTAAACCCAAGGGAATAACCGTGGTCAACAACCGCCATTCAAGAGACAAAATATTAGTGGGCAGAATGGTGGCCAGAGCTTACACGGCTGGGAACAATGAAAGAAAGGGGTATGTTGGGTTTCTCCCCTACTGCAACAAGTGCAGGTTACACCATGAAGGTTTTGTGTACTATAATGTGTGGAAACTGTAAGAATTGGGCACCTGATTAAGGGATTGTAGGGTTAACGGTTACCCCAAACACTCAAGAGGAGGCCGCAGTTGGGAAATCAGTAGGGTATGGGTTTTATAGTCGGAAGACCGATAACATATCAGGAAGACTGTCCAAATTTGAGGATTCAGAACCGTAGAAACCCAAGTCAAGAAACCAAGAATGAACAAGACTGAAACCAACTGGAGGTAACAAGTTTATAGCAAAGGCCTACGCCATAGGTGGAGAGGAACTAAACCCTGATTCTAACGTTGTCACGGTATGTTTCGTCTCATAACAAAACTATGCTACTATGTATTCATTTGGCGCCGATAAAAGTTTTGTGTCATCTACTTTTAGTGCTTTGCTTGATGTTGCACCATCCACTTTAGACACTAGTTATGCCATAGAACTTGCCGATGGAAGAATTTCAGAAACAAATATCGTTCTTAGAGTTGCACGATAGGAATGTTAGGGTAATCCTTCGACATAGATTCTAAAGCCCGAAAGAAATTGTAGTTTCGATGTCATCATCGGTATGGATTGGTTGGCGAAGTACCATGCGTTGATCGTTTGTGACGAGAAGGTCGTCCGTATTCCTTATGAAGATGAGGTGTTAATAATCCGAGGTGATAATTGCGACAGAGGAAGTAAGCTAAACATCATATTGTGTACGAGGACCCAGAAGTATATTGAGAAGGGATGTCAAGTCTACCTAGTGCAGGTTACATCCAAAAGGCTGATATGAAGTCGGAAGGAGAATGACTTGAAGACGTAGTCAACCGACGGAATTTTTGGAAGTCTTTCCAGAAGACTTGCTTGGACTACCGCCTGCTCGACAAGTTGAATTTCAAATCGACTTAGTCCCTGGTGCTTCACTTGTAGCACGAGCCCCGTATCGAGTAGCACCAGCCGAAATGCAAGAGTTGTCTACTTAGTTGCAAGAACTTTTTGACAGAGGATTTATAATACCGAGTTCCTCACCTTGGGGAGCACCAATTTTGTTTGTCAAGAAGAAAGATGGTTCTTTTCGGATGTGTATCGACTACCGTGAACTAAACAAGCTTACTGTGAAGAATCGATACCCACTTTCGAGAATTGACGATTTGTTTTGATCAATTACAAGGATCAAGAGTTTACTCGAATAATCGAATTGTAGAGATTATAAGCTATTACTGAGGTCTGGTTAACACCAACTCAGAGTTCGTGAGGAAGCATTTCCAAAACAGCAATTATGACTCGTTATGGGACACTACAGTTTCCAAGTAATGCGTCTGGATTAACTAACCACTGGCAGTATATTCTGGGATTTGATGAATACAGTTGTCTAACCGTATCTGGAATAGATACGTGATTGTGTTTATGATGATATTGATCTACTCCAAGAGCATAAAGGAGCACGAAGGACACCTTAAGTTGATTTTAAACCTTTTTCGCAAAACTCAACGTTTTCTCTTATTCAATATATCTTGCAATTTATTCGTGTTTCCATTTTTCAAACTCCCGCTTGTTTCAGATATAACATATATATTCACGTTATTATATCTAAACTCACAAACTAATAAATATCGTATTTATTTAACCATTTAGCCACCATCATATATATCCGGTTTTAATAACTTTAAAACCTTATGTTATATTTATTCACCGTTTTACATGAACCAAACGTACCCTTTTTGTTGTTTCGCTAACCCAAACACACTCCTTGTGTGTTTCTATCCAAACCAAACATACCCTAATTCCAATTCCGCCCAATCCAAACGCACCCTTATTGTGGATTTTTAACCAAAATCGACGCACCCTAGGTGCTAATACCAAACCAACCGCATCCCTTTTTGGGGTGGATGACCAAAACAAACGCACCCGATGCGGTGGCTGCCAAACGCACCCTGGTGGTGGTGGCAGCCAACCAAACGCGAACCAAACGCACCCGTTCGGCTGTTTTAAAACAGCAAACCAGACGCACCTATTTGGATGCGAGACAAACCAAACCGAACCCACCCCTGATGATTAATAACCCGAACAAACACACCTCTTTTTCGTCCTTAATACCAACCGCACCCTAACTGGTGAAAACCAAACGGACCCTAGCTGTTCACAAAACCCTACGCACCCATTTGTTGTTTTACAACCCAAAACGCACCCTTGTGGATGGTTTTTATTAACCCAACGCACCCCATGGTGGTGTTGTCCCACCAAAACGCACCCTTGGTGCGGGTATCAAAACAAAACGCACCCTTGTGGTGCAACATATAAACCAAACGCAGCCTTTTCGGTGGCTGAGGAACCAAACCGAACGCACCCTCGGTGCGGCTGCCGTCGGAGAAAGGAGGGGGAGGGGAAAAAAAGGGCGAGTGGCGGCGAGTGAGTATGATGAATGGATAGATCGGGCGAAGAAAAATACTTTTGGAGTTGGCCGGAAAAGTCCGCCGGAAAAGTTTTCCGGCGGCGGCAGCATGGTGGCCGGCGGCGGCTGGTGGCTGCCGGAATTCATGAGGGAGAGAGAGACTAGTGATGTGTGTGTGTTTATAAGAGATGGAAATGAAAAAAATATATATAAACTTTTTATATATATTAAAAGTTTTAAAGAAAGTGTCAAGTCCTTTATAGTGTAGGGTAGAGATGGAAATGAAATTTTGTAAAACTTTTATATTTATATAAAAAGTTTTAAAAATTTTTATAAGTGTTTAATAGTTGGAGGTACTTTTTGTAAATATTTCTCGGGGATCAAAAGTGTAACTTTTAAGTAATATTTTAAAATTTTTTATAAGTGTTTAATAGTTGGAGTCCCTCAGTGAGGTGAAATTTAACAGAATTGCATGAAGAAAAAAAGACCATCACTTTCTTTGAAAAATTCCTTTTCAATAAAGAGTAGAGAAGTAAGAATTTTTTTGCACTTGGCACCGCACAGTAGCCTTGTTGCAAACCTTCATTAGTGACCTAAAACATCAAATTAAAAGTAAAACCATTAGACAAAATTGACGAAATAAGTTGTTCACCTGTTTGTCTATCAGCGTCTGTGTGCCTTCATCTTCACTGTCAATTGAAAAACCGTTATAAAGTAATTAGTGGCATTTGAGCAGGCATTTAGTGCTATAGGAATCAATATGGCAAAATGAAACATGCCATCATAGTGGCATATAGGATGTGAAAAGAAGAGATATTCCACTACACTATCAAACAAACGGTTATAGTTCAGTTAGCTATCACATTTGTATACAGGATAGGCATAGGCATATTCAGATACTCATCTTGCCTCTTGAGTGTCATGTGTGGTTTGCGAAAAAAGTGAAAGTAAAGTATTTATACTTACAAAATTTAACCTTCACAACCATATGAAAAGTCATTGATAACCATTATTAAACTCAAATAACCTTTCACTTCCATCTCTTTTCATAACCAACTTAAGAAATTGAAGTCACGAAGGCATGAATATTTTCACATTCAATTAAAGGGCTCAATATTTTAGTATAATAGATGTTTATACAATATGCTTAAATTGTTGTAACTTAAAAATTCAAGCTTTCTATTTTTAGAATGCAAAAATGCTTAATATGTAGTATAGATACGAATATTGTCCAAGTATCTATATATAGTTAAACTAACTACTCCCTCCGTCCCATAATTATAGTCTACCGACAAAAAACACGTAGTTTAAGAAAAACATCATCTTTACAACTTTCTCTCTCTTACTTTTTGCACAATGACAATTTTACCGTTAACCAATTAATTTCTAACTTCTTTAAAGTTTGTAATACTAACATTAGGTGAGGGTAATATGGTAAACTTAATATAAATTTCTTATCTTTTTTGAAAATGGACAATTAATTTGGGACAAACAAAAAAAGAAACATGGACTATAATTATAAGACGGAAGGAGTATATATTTGTGTAGACTTTACTTTAAAAGTTTTTTAATATTTTATTTCTTCAAAGTAAAACTTTGATGAGTCACGAGAAAGAATAAAAACTTGTAGGATCTGCAAATGTGCAGCAACCATCAAACCTGAAATACTTAAGTAGTTTAGTTAGAGATAAAAAAAATTAGTTTTGTGTTTTCTAATTTGTAAAAAAAAAGAAGGGGATTTGATTTTCCACAAAACATATAAAACGCGTTCATTTGACATTGTTTTCTATTCTCAAGAAAACAAGCGGGTTACAAAGAAAACAAAGAAAACAAAAAAAATGTGTTTTGTAGTTTCCCTTGTTAAGTTGAGAGATGAATGTTTTGTGTTTGGTAGAGAATTTTGTTGGAAAACACTCATTTGAACGCGATCTATGTTTTCTTTATTTTCTATAAAACATTTTGTGAAAAACAAAATTGTTTTTCCCTATCTAAGGCTATGTTTATTCATAACATCTCACAACCCAATATCTCATTAAAATATTATTTTCTCACTCCTCAACTTATGCAATCAATAGATACAATCAATCCTAACTTTTTTATCATTTATCAACAACCGAACCTAACATATAATATTCTTTCTTTTACATTTAATTTAATTATTTAAAAATTTCAAATAAAATTATTTATTAAATAAAGTATTTACTTTATAGACATATTTATATTTATAAAGTGACAGTTTTAATAAAAAAAATTGTCCATGTAAGCGTCCACGTTAATTTAAATGTCCGGTAAAAAGTAAAGGAACGAACACGAGAATAGTTTCATCCATGTTCGTCCGATGTATTTACAGCACTAGCTACAAATGACTTATTTAATTATCAAGATTTAAAAAAGTGTATGAAAATATGTTAATATTGGACTCGATTTATAGAGAATTGAAAACTGAAATTAATGGTATAATTATTATTTAAAAAAAATAAAAGATAATATATATTATCTCTTTCATTGTTTATAACATGTAAAATCTACTATATATAAATGAAAATGTGATGAGTATTGATATCATGACATGTGGCAAGATTGGTTATAACTTTTGAAAATTGTGGGATGGGTTGTGTGACTTTTGTACTTTTTGTAATTTAATACTAGTAGGGTACTCGTGCGATGCGGCGACGGATATCTTCTAATCAAAAGTTTTGGCAAGCAACATTTTTTGATCACATGATTTTCGTGATAACGACTTTACGCATGACAAAAATTTTAAGGAATAACTTTATCGGACACCATTTCATAAATGTCAAGTACATGTGCATCAAGATATAATGACGATATGAAAACGGTAGTAAGTAGTATTACGATGTTGTAATAATAAGCGGTGAAAACTACTTGTAATGAAAAAGGCAATGAGCAATAAAGTGGACTAATTTTTCAGCTCATATCTTATTTATTGGTCACAAATTCATCCTACGAATTATGCATGACAGCTCTGATTTGTCTTCTCTTTACAAATTCTTCTCAATCTCGATCCATATTTCAATAACGTTACGCGAAACACTTAATCACAATATCTCAGTTATAACTGTATACCTCTATAAAATTTCGTCGTTATGCACGGGTACACGTTTAGTTTATGTAACTTGCAAAAACTTGAATGAAGTAACAGTTTGTGAATTATATCTTTAAAAAATGTGACTTAAACGAAAAAGTTTGTGAATAATATCTTTGAAAAGAAAAAAAATCAGGTTTTTGCATTTTTAGTTTTTAATTTCGATGATGATATCCTTGACGAAACGCCGATTATAAAATTCACTTATAGAAAACAACACTTTAATATTAGTAGTGGGATGATCATAATGACAACATTCAAATCAAGTTTTGTAACCGACGTGTTATATTAACTTGTACAGTGTGCATATAAGTGTGTATTATTTAAAAAAATTAGTAATTAATAGGAGAGAGATGTACTATAAACTTTATAAGTTGTATAAGTTAAAATTAAGTTTTGTGTATTTAAAGTTGTAACATAAGCTTTAAATTTTGTATTATTTAAAATTTTCGATTCATTTAATGAAAAGAGATATATGTTTTTGCTTTATACGTAGTCCTGATGACATATTTATTATGATGACATATTTATTATTATATACTTACAACCGATTGGATCAAGGCCATGACATGTCTAAACGCACTCTCAACAAACTTAAGGTTTATTTACTAAATAAAAAAGTTACTGTACTTTCTAACCAGTGTTCTCCTAAGTTTTTTCATACTCAAACCTTGGATGAATATAATAATTTGGTCTCTAACCGGTTCGGTTTTCTCATGCACATGTTATTGCATATTACTATATATATACAAAGGGCAGACGCCCCGACCCGCCAAACATTTAATGCCACCCGCCTTTTTTGACCCGAATTTTTTTTTTTTTTGAACGGCGACTTTTATTAAGAAAAACTAGCAAGGAGCTAGAAATTACAAAGAAATAAGAGACGGGTTTTTATACCAATCGTCCCAGCTAAACAAAGTATTGCATCTATATCGACACCAGTAATAAGAACTACAAATAATCTCATCAAAAAACGTCTCCTTAGATTTGGGCTTGGCCTCGAACCATCTTTGATTACGGAAAGTTATAGAAGCCACATCATCACAAAATAAATACCTTGGAACATGATTTTATGCTTTTCGGCAGTTTTCATTATCGATCCAAGACCTCCATTCTCCGTAAGGTTTAATAATCCATAAAAGGCAAGTCCACCCACCGATTTATTAATTTTAGAAATCTTCTTGCGTGTACAAGCGAAGAACAAATTGATCATTGGTTTCTAATCCCGACTCACCATTTCACACAAGATAGTTACTCAATATCTAGACACGTCTGGAAATGTTTATTATATCTAGTGGTAAGGAGTTCGTCATTACCTTCCAAGCGAAGGTGTTATCACTATGTTGGGAAAATATCGAAATCACCTAGTCTTTAGATCACCTTCGGAAGTAATCGAGAATCTATCATGTTTCTTGACGAAGCTCTCGGTATAACCACCAGAATTGTTCAATGTCCAAGACATGAATCAGGAGACTGAGTAAGCACACACAGGGTTCATCACTTTTCGCTAAACTCTTCAAAATTTTATGAGCTTTTTTTTTTTCTTTTGTTCTCTTTTTTTCTTTTTCTGTACATTGCCTTTTTTTTTACCCTTTTTTTAACCCTTTTTTTTCTCAAAAACTTTTTTTTTTTTTTTTTTTTTGAACTGCAAATGAATTTTAGTTAAAAATGCTAGAATGAAACTAGAAGTACGATATACACGCAAAAAACGATCCAACAAACAAAGATTCGAAAAGGACAGAAAAATTCCTAACGAACGAACTCGCCAAACAACCCAACTATGCGAATCTAGGAATAAGGATGTATCACCATGGCGCAACTGAATTAACTCCATGACGAACGAACACCAGAGGGCATTCATACCAAAAAGCGATTCTAACCGGGCATCCTTTGTTTGTCTGCTAAGGCATTATGGAAGAGAATAGCTTCTTTAACGTTGTCATAATAACCTCCAAATTGAAGGATCGCTAGGAAAAATAATCTTTCCATCGAAGTAGTTGCGCGAGAGAGAACATCCGTGTATATTTCCATTGGGCGTCTCATATAGCTCCATCGGTTATCAGAATTTTATCTCGTCACTAGTTAGAGGACCATATAATCAATTCACAGAACCAGATGACTCTGCTAGAGCAATATTTAAATCATTACCGGGGTGTAGATGGGAGGCGCATTGATGGAGTCTTTTTTCCAGAACAATAACTGGGCGTAACTCCTCATTATCATCAGTGGTAACATTACCACAATCACCCTGAGAATGAAACTCCAAGAATTCACAGCATCATTCTTCCAAATTCTTTTCATGCAACTTACTTAATACACTCATCATTATACAAGAACCGATATCACACGGAATTCGCCTTCTTCAAGGAGTCCACAAGATCACTTTCACCTAACGAACATCCTTTCTCGCAAACCGAACCTAGAAGGCGACACCGAATCATTGTTAACATTCTTAGGGGAATCTGAATCACAACTATCGACATCCAAATGCTCCTTATTTTCCAAACTTTCATCCAAACAAGGACCCTCTGCATCCTTCCTTTCCAACGGATTAGACTCGGAATTGACCTCCATCGATTCAAATTTGGGCGCCCCCAATATAGCAAACTCAGTAGCGATAATTAACGATAAGTCACGATTACGATATGAAATATTAAAAGGACTCTGTCACACGATGGTTAAAGACTTCGTATGGACACTAAACCTTCCATTGAGTCAATTGGTCCATTCACTTACCATTCCGTAAATTCGCTGACTTCCCCACCGACCACCCAACTTCTTATAAACCTCTGGAGCCCATGATGCCAATGGCCGACCCACCAGGTCTATCCAAATCACCAGCTTTCATTGGAATAAAATCGTGAGAAACATCTATTGAACTCCAGAAATATCCTCTTTTAAACAACCTTTGAAGTCTTGAACTCTTTCCACTTGATTCCTAGAGTCGATATTCCAACCAAACCCAACGTCTCCATATATCTAAGACCAAAATCATCGAATCCCTCCGAACGACCTATGTTTTAGAAGCTCTGAAATGACACTTAAATCTTTAACTTTAGCAAGAATATACGATCCTTACCATCCAATCAATACAATAATCTACCGAGATAGAATTCACAGGCTTCATTACCCGCTTCCTTATATATGTTACAATCATTGACACCCCCACAGAATTCTGCTCCAGCATCACTTGTACCGTATTTGCCCGACTTGTCATGATTTGTTGCCTGGACCGCTTTAGCATACGAGTTAAGACTGAAATTCTTTTCGTTGATACTAACAGATTGAGAGTTCGAACCTACACTGGGTTTGCCGTCCCCAGAACGTTCCACAGGTCTATTATAAGTTCGACCATACTTCGCCACATCGGCAAATAAATGAAAACCACCCATCCATGCCGTTCTTAGATTGGAAACTAACTGATTGATTATATTTAAAGTTTATAAAACGTACAACACAAATCGATGACCCGATTTGGATCTCTTTGCAGTATGTACTCATTATTCACAACCGACCATTTGTTTACAAATATCCCAAAGATCTTGGACCGACGATTCCATGGGATATTAGAAACAAAGATTGATGAAAACGACTTATGTTCCTCACGAACATTAGGATGGATTTGTTGGGAATACTTTGTTACGTTGCTCTTGACGACAATTATTTTCGAGATGATCGTTCCTTTGGTTTTCTGATATATTTATTAGATCGGTGACTTGGTGCCAATAGACTTCGTTATTTAACAACAGAAATGCAAAGATCCGAAAATAGATGAAAATGCCTATCATTGGTGCAATTTGTTATTATATTATCTTCTCCTTTCGATCGAACCGGAAATAAAGCTATGTATCACCCTTTTTGTTCCTTCTTGATGAATGATAATCAAACAGGCTAAAGAAGATCGATCAATTGAAAAGAATCTTTTGAAATCGCCATGGCCTCTCCACTTTTGAAATTCAAACAGTTTGACTGGTTTGAATGTGATTTCTCAAAAACTTTTTAAAATAAAACTTTATTTTTTTTCTCGGAATACCCTCTCGCGCTGTTTGAGTCATCGGTCTGTTTTTTTATGAATAAACCTTTAAGTTTCCTCAAACCTCGCGCTCCGCTAATCGTCCCGTTCTTTTTTTCCTAAAAAAAATTTTAAAATAAAATTTTGCTTTTTCTTTTCTCGAAATACCCTCTCGCACTGTCGGAGCCATCGGTCTGTTTTTTTATGAATATTTTTTTCTTAACAGTTAGTTTTTTTTTACCATTTTTTTTCCTTTTTTTCCTCAAAAAGTTTTTAAAAGTAAACTTTTTTTCCTCAAAAAAATTTTAAGATAAAATTTTCCTTTTTTTTACCGGGGTGCATTTAATATGCCGGCTCAACCCTACCCGGTCCGATCGGTTTTTTTTTCCTTTAGAAAAAAAAATTTGTTTTCTTTTTTTAAATACTCTCTCGCACTTTTTTAGTCATCGGTCTGTTTTTTTATGAATTTCCGAACATTTAAAAAAAAATTTAATTGTTTTTTTGCTTTTTTTTTCAAAATATTCATTCACACTTTCTGAGTTATCGGTATTGTCGGGTCGACCCGACCCAGTCCGCCCCGCCCCGTTCCTTTTTTTATTTACGAAATAGCCCCTCAAATATTTACGAAATACCCCCTCGCACTATATGTTAAATTCCGAAAACTGCCCTCATTTTAAATTTTTTTATAAAATACCCATTTCCCCACTAGCGGTCGACCGTTAGTTTTTTTTTAGAATGCACCAAAAAAATTTAATGCAACCCGCCCTTTTTGACCCGGAATTTAAAGCGCCTTTTTTTTTTTTTTTTTTTACCTTTTTTTTAACCTTTTTTTTTCTAAAAAAATTTTTAAAATAAAATTTTCCTTTTTTTTTCCTCGAAATACCCTCTCGCACTGTCGGAG
>BQNB010164440.1:0-14331 GCA_026074375.1 Tanacetum coccineum
TTCATCCATTTGGGCGCTTCTTCGTGCTGATTCTTCTTAATGTTTATTCATAAGCTCTTCTAAGCTTGGTCTCTTTTCCCCATAAGGTGGTCGATTATCAGTACGAGTGTAGTATCCCAGTGGACCCACATGAAACTTGGCTCCATTACTTTCGTTGAAAGGAGCGGAGCGCCTGAATTCTCCATACTTGACCTCTTCCAACTGTTTGACTTCCTCGTTGAGAGGACATTCTTTGTCATGGTGAGGTCCTTCGCAGATTTGACATCCAACTTGGATCGCATGAACATTTTCTTTCATCTTCTTCATATCGCATCCCAAGTTATCCAGTTTACTTACAATTACAGCAAGTATATCTGTATTACTGTTGCTGCTAACGTTCCTGCTTGATGTCCCATCGTTCCATTTTTGAGAGTGGTCAGCCATAGTTTGTATTGCCGTTAGAGCTTGAGTTGGTGTCATCCCAGGAATTAGTCCTTGCAAATCAAGCAATTTTATCGGTTCATAGTGTTCAAACCTTTATAAAAGATGTTTACCTTTTGATGGTTGTTTATGTCGTGGGTTGGGCACTTACATAATAAATCATTATACCATTCCTAATCTTGGTATAATGATTCATCGCTTTCCTGCTTGAAGTTGTGGATGTCTTCAAGTCGTTTAGCGGTCTTGGATGGTGGACGGTACCTTTGGATAAAGGCTTTTTTAAGGAGGTCCCAAGTATTGACAATTACTGGAGTGATTCTATCCACCCATCTTTTAACGGATCCAGTAAGAGTGAACGGGAACACACGTGTTAGTACTGCGTCTTTTGATACTCCGGGAATATTGAATAAACTTACAATATTGAGGACTCGATCAACATGATCATGGGCATCCTCATTTTTGTTTCCGGAGAAGGTGTCATCCCTCAATTCTCTCATGAATTGACTCTTGATCTCAAAGTTAACATTCCCTCTGATTTATGGTTTAACCACGCTCAGTTCCTGGTTTTCTTGTGACAATGCTAAGTATTGTTCCATGGTGAGAGTATTGATGTCTACTCCCGCTATAGTTCCTGCAAATATAGAAGTTAGAGAGAGATTGAAAATAAATACAAGAAATCAAATTAATACTTATTTTTAGCTCCCCGACAGCCGCGCCAAAAACTTAATGCGTATTTTATTTTAAAATATATTTTATTCAAGTTTTAAATTTATAAAACTCGATTCACCTGACAAACGCACTAATGGGCAGAGAACCTGATCGTGGGGTAGTGTAGAGATGGTAAATCTGAGGTCGTCCCAAGAGCTAAGTGTCAATTAGTTTTAATTTGAAGTGTCACGTTTTTAAAGTGTTTTGAGATTGATTTTGAAAATAACAAGAAAGTAAATATGCGGAAATTAAAAGAGATAGAAGTAATCAGGGAGAAAGGTGTGCTAGCCTAGCCATTTCATTACTACCGTTATAACTATGTTTTCCTGTGCAATGTTACACCATGGTTTCATTAGTGGTTTCTAAAGTCGACAGACCTGAATAGATATCTTTAGTCTGCCCTATAATTCCTGCGATCCCGAATCCCCCGAAAGTCACGAAGGTAGGGCAACCAGGTCATAGTGATTAATCCCAACTATCCCAAGAACTAGTCTAATAACCTATGCAGATTATTAACCCTCTCTGAAAGAGTTCCTGTGCTTTTTAAGTATATTAGGTGATAGAGGCGGTAACAGGGTTAGTTCCTACACTAGGGTTAGGATGATCACCCAACCCTAGTACCCTGCTAATCCCACATTCAAGTGGTAATCTAATAACAGGATTAACATGATCTAAACCACCCGCAATACTACCAAAACCCAGGGTTACACGATAGTCAAAGGATATCCAACAAAACCATAATCTAACAGGAAACAAACATTATAACGATAGTAAATTCATGACTAGGCCAACACTTGAAGTGCTTAGCCGCTCATAGCAACAACAAAAACGATAGGGCTTGTATTAATTAAGGTATGCATGGACTGAAAAATCTATTCTTACCGAAAGTTGTCTTATGCCACGATTAAATAAAAAGTAAGTTAAGCGTATCATCCCTTGGACTTCTGGTGGAATTCTTCGAGCTATAGAGGCCTTGATCACCCCTTAGATCTGTGGTAGAATGATTGATCTCAAAGTGGCTGAATGAGTCCTCTATTTATAGATTTCAAATATGTTACGGCGTAACCTTTTAGGGGTTTAGGCCATAAATTGCTGACGTGCACTTTCTATATTTCAGGCTTAAAGGATGTTACGGTGTAATCAAGTGTCCATGTTACATCGTAATGCTAACTAGGATGACTCAGCCTTCTATAATAATAATGTTATGGCATAAACCTTGTGTGTGGTTACGCCATAATCTTGTTGGTTGACGTGTCTTTCCTTGAATATGTTACGACGTAACACTATCATAGGGGTTACACCGTAAAGTATCATAAGAATCCGTGTTTTCTTCATTTTTACATCCTTTTCTCGTGTTTCTTGTCACATACTTGCATTTTACCTAAAAACAACAAAATAACTGTAAAAGTATCAAATTCAAGTGTTTTATTGTAGACATTGGCAAGTTTATTTAGGGGTAAAATTGACACTAAAAAGTATCAAAATGTTTTGACCATTATCAATTATCCTGAAAAACTTAACTTCTTGGTTCACTCAAGTTTAGACATGGTTTAGGAATAGTTTATATAAAGGTTTCTGGCTGATTCTAACTTCAAAGAAAATGAATCTATAACTAGATTATGACTAGAAACATCGAAAGCGAACACCTCACTGGAAGAGGGGAGATCAAAATCACTCAACTCTCTGTAGGGTATAAGTTTCTTTTTTGGGCGGGTTCGCTCATCTTCATAGTCTAGTATGTATTTATATCATAAGCATTAACGAGTAAACAAAATTGCACCAGTTAGAGTTAGAGGGTATAAATAACAATTCTTATAAAAGTACATGGGTAACATATAAAACACATGGGTATTGTGATGATATAGGGGGTTAGGATACGACTTGGGATACACATTTTATGCGGTGTTTAGTAAAAAAACAAACAAATAGTCATATATACTCTAAGGTATCCATAATCCATCCATAGTCCAAGTCTTCGAGTGCGAAAATCTGATCATATCATCATAATGGGTTAGCTAATAATGAGATCTAGCAGAGTGTGCTAACCCATTCTTCACTAGGTGGCTTATAGTTGCACCACCTTGTTAGGAATAGAAAAGTGACGATTTTATTGAGATAAAAGTCTTGTAATAGTTAGTGAAATATTAAGTGTGTAATATTTAGGTAAAGGTCTCGTGACTAAATGTAGTCACGAGACAAGGCTAAGGAAGCTTGAGCTAGTTAGTTCACATTGTATAATGGGTATAAATACTCATCCATTGCATTATCTTGTGAGGTGATGCTTTAATATAACTCTTTATTTCTCTCCTTATATCATCTCTCTCTCTCTTTACTCTTCCCTCATTCTTTTCTTCTTCTCTCTAACTACTTTCTCTCTCTACTCTTTCTCTCTCTATAACAAACACACACAAACACCTAAACACACACTAGATAGCTTATTCGATCCTAAATCAAGACCTAACATAGCTTTATACATTGGATGGCTTATAGTTTCACCATCTTTTTACTTAGTTGGTTTTATAACATGTAACCAACATCAGGAGTTAGATCACTAGGTGGCTTTTGTTGCACACCTTTTCCTTTTTTCATTTTTTAAATACTCTATGTTAATTACATATCGCAAGCTTGCTTCCATGAGTATTGCTGTGTTATCCCCCCCCACTTGAGATAAATAGTATCGAAAGTGATAATATCGGGGGTCTTCTATGATCATAATAATATGTCTTCAAAGAAAGTGCCATTCTTCAAACTATTTTCTTGAACCATGGACTTAGGTAGCCAGAAATTTCAACATAAGGATAAATATAGACTACGGGGTTGGCTAAGGTTAAATGGTGTAACGAAACATAGGTGAAAACATAGATTGGCTTAACAAAGGTGATCTAGGGGTATCTTGCACTAATGATGAGTGCAACAAAAGTTTTTTTAACACAGGAGGTCGACAAGTTAGTGTAACAAGTCGATAAACACACACATAATGGCTATTTGGGTTAATTCCTAAATGTTGCCTTCTCGAACCATCTATTCTTGCTAATCAGTTAGGTCTCAAAATGATGCACATGTCAAGTTCTAAAGTCTACAATATGCATCGGCACACTCAATATTTTGGTAGATTTTTGTATAATGAGATGAAAACAGAACATCAGGCTTAAACCTCATCAAGTAATAATAAAGGGTAATGTGCATTCGGCAAAGATTAATTCTAGTTTAGTAAAAAAACATGTCAAAATTTTTAAAATCGACACCATTTTTTAAAGAAAACTAGAAAATCAAAGGCAAGAATAGGTCAAGTGATAATTCTACTCCCATCCCCCCACTTGTTTTGTACAATGTCCCTATTGTACATTAAGGAAATGAAAGAAACAGTAAGAGTAGAATTTGAACAAGAAACTCCCTTGAGCTTTGCTTCTGATTATAATAAGCCGACGAAGAAATTTAGAAAATCTCCATCTTAAGCAAGCTCATTTTCCCCTATGATCACTAAAACAAACTAATAGCATAAAATCGCTCAAAGAGAAATATACAAGAAGTACAAACCTAACTCACTTTCATAGGAATCACAGTTGCATTTAGCATATGCAACAAGCCTTTTAAACCACTTGGTGGCCCAAGTGGATGGGTGAAGTCTCATGAGGGTTTCTAGAGAACATACCTACAAAGTTCATTTAGATACACAAGGTTTAGTAATGCGTTAAAACTTTATTTTAAGGTTTTACAGAAAGAGGTTATGGCGTAACTCCGGTGGTTAAGTTACGCCGTAATCTTGTGGTGTTTCAAAATCTTAGTTTATAAGTTTACGGCGTAACCATAATAAGGTTTACATTGTAATTGAATAGGTTACGGCGTAACCATATATGTTACGCCGTAACTCCTGCTAATTCAGCAAATTTTCCACAAAATTAAGGGTCGAGTCGGCCTCGAAAGTTGCCTCCTAGCTGCTGGAACCTGCAAAACAAAGTAAAACATGCAAACCAACCAATATGTGAAAAATGAAATTTATGGATAAAAATACGGGTTGTCTCCTGACAAGCACTTTTGTTTATTAACGAGTCTTTAAGTTAGACTCATGCCCACTTTACGTTTTGTCATAGGTATCTTCTCTTTGGTTCATTTCTTGTCGGATCATTTTTCTGAATCGTGATCCATTCTCTCGTCCTAGAGACAAGGTGTCTTTTATTTTGTTGGTAACACAAATGAAGCTATTCCTATTATCAAACGAATATCTAGTTATTTTAAAAGTTTCCATGTGTGAAAACATTAGGTGGATTCATATTTGCTTATCTATATTTTCTTTGTTTTTCTTTTGTCTCTCTTCTACACCAATAATCGTACCACCAATTCTTTGGCCTTTACCTTGGATATTCTATACAGTTTTCCATATTTCATATCAAGGAATATGCCATTCTTTCCATTTCCTCACATTATATTAACGGCTTGTTGCTCGATTTCAAGATCAAACACCCACTTATAATCATCAAAGCTTCTTTCCATTGGGTCTTTGTCAGGGTCCAATGCCTCTTCGAAACAATCGATGACCTAAGATTTCAACAAGGCTTTCTTTACAGATTCGTTCATATTTGTGTGTCCTACTTTAACTAGCATCCATTCTCTAAAGGTGTAGTCCCTAGGCCTAGGTTTGTTATCATGCGAATTTATTTTATACCATTCCGCATAACTTTGTCCCCAAATTAAGTCATTCATCTGACACCCTCCATATCTGACTAATAAGAATTTGGGAAATGATAGTCCTACCCCTTTCATATTTTTTCTTTCACTATCATGGTTATAGTACCAAATTCTTAAATTCTTAGCCCTAGTTCTTCCGTAGATTTCGACCCCTCCGTCGTAAATACTCTTGTCAGGGTCACAGGTGGGCTACATACTCACCTTTCCATGGTAAGTTTGCATGATAGGTTTACAAAAATGTTTGACAGGAATGTATTCGTCAACCCTTAATTTCTTTTTAACCTGTTGTTCTTGCCTATCTTGCAGATTGTCTATTTTTAATGATTTTAAAGATGGGTTTCCTGGGGGGGGGGCAACTAGGTTCATTATTACTGATTAAATTCATCATAAGGATTTTTTCCGTAGGGATCATAAAGTTAGGGTCTTTTTTCTCTATGTCAAACATAATCCTATCGTTACCTACCCTAAGTGAAATTTCCTTGTTAAAAACATAGATTTTGGCATGATATGTAGCTAGAAAGGGTCTGCCAAAGATAATAGTTTCATTAGGGGCACTCATGATGATCATAAAATCAGAAGGGAATAAAAATTTATCAATTCTTACTAGAATGCTTTCAACCACCCCTAATGGTCCTTTTTTCGTCATATCGGCCACTTTTATAAACATATTGGTTTTTTTAAGGTTGGTCAGCTTTAGGAATTCAAATATACCCTTAGGCATGACATTTACACTTGTCTCTAAATAGGCCATAATATAAAAGTTAAAATTACCAATAGTGCAAGGAAGTGTAAAATTCCCCGGATTTTGATCCTTAGGCGATAATTTACACTGTAGAACCTTTGTCGTCCTTTCCTCATTATTTTAAGTTACCTAAGAGTCAGAATCAGACAGAAAAGACACTTCGTGAAGATTGTTAAGCTTACTTGAAGAGGTAGGTATATTTAGCGTCTTATGATCAGCATTAACCACCTTGCATTGCCCGGTAGATGAGCTTAGAGCTCCATTGGTTGTCCTAGACTGGAGTTCCTTGGTTAATTGCTTGATTTGGGTTTCTAGATTTTTAAGAGAGGCACTCTGGTTCCTAGTGTTAATCTTCGCATTTTCTTAGAGTTTCTTAATCCATTCATCCATTTGGGCGCTTCTTCGTGCTGATTCTTCTTAATGTTTATTCATAAGCTCTTCTAAGCTTGGTCTCTTTTCCCCGATAAGGTGGTCGATTATCAATACGAGTGTAGTATCCCAGTGGACCCACAGGAAACTTGGCTCCATTACTTTCGTTGAAAGGAGCGCAAAGGCGCCCGCGATTCACATACTTGACCTGCTTTCCAAATGTTTGACTCCTCGTAGAGGGAAATTCTTTGTCATGGTTTGGGTCCTTGCAGATTTGACATTCCAATCTTGGAACGCTGCTTCTATGAACATTTTCTTTCAGCTTATTTATATCGCATTCCCAAGTGTTATTAGGTTCTACTTACGCAATTTGCTAGCAAGTTATACTATATTATGTTGTGCTAACGTTTCCTGCTTGATGTCCATCGCTTTGCCCACTATTTGAGAGTTGGTCAGCCTTCAATTCTGTATTTGACGTTAGTGCCGCTGAGTTTGGTGTCATCCCCAGTTAGTCCTTGCGGTCAAGCTATTGGCAATTCGGTCATAGTGTTCAAACCTTTATAAAAGATGTTTACCTTTTGATGGTTGTTTATGTCGTGGGTTGGGCACTTATATAATAAATCATTATACCATTCCTAATCTTGGTATAATGTTTCATCGCTCTTTACTGCGTTGAAGTTTCGTGGATGCTCTTCAATTCGCTTTAGCGGTCTTGGTTGGTGGAGGTACTTTGGATAAAGGCTTTTTTAAGGAGCGTCTCAGTATTGACTGTGTTTATTGGAGTGATTCTATCGTGCAGGCCGATCTGTTGTAACGCGGATCAGTAAGATTGTGAACGGGGAACTACTGTGTTTAGTACTGGTCTTTGGCATACTGTGGGGATTATTGAATAAAATTACAAATGTTGAGGACTCGATCAAACAGGATCCTGGGCATCTCTTATTTTTATTTCCGGAGAACCGGTGTCATCCTCTCAATTCTGTCTGAATTGTCTCGGATTTCAAAGGTTAACTTTCCCTCCGACGATTTATGGTGTAACTTACGCTAGTTATTGGTTTTCGAGACAATGCTACTGTTGTTGATTCCATGGTGAGAGTATTGATGTCTCCTTCCGCTATTGTTCCTGCAACTCAAAGATGTTAGAGATGTAGATTCGAAACAATAAATACAGAAATCAGAATTAATAGCTGTTTTTAGCTCCCCGTACAGTCCGGCTTGCAAAAAACTTTTAAAGGTATTTTAGTTTGTTAAATATATTTATTCAAGTTTTAACTTTATAAAAATCGGATTCACCTGACAAACGCACTAATATGGCGGCAGAGAACCTGATCGTGGGGTAGTTAAAGATTGGTAAATTATCGGAGGTCGTCTAAGAGCTAAGTGTCAATTAGCTTGTTACTTTTGAAAGTGTCGAGTTTTTAAAGGTGTTTTGAGTGATTGATTGATGAAGATAAAAGGAAACGTGATATATGCAGGAAATTTAAAGAGGATAGAAATAATCAGGGAGGAGAAAGGCTACTAGCCTAGCCATTTCTTTGCTGACACTGTTATAACTTTGTGTTTTCCTGTGCATGTTTGTCCCAGGTGTCATTAGTGCGTTTTCTAAAGTCTGTCAGACCTAAATAGTTTTATCTTTAGTCTGTCCTCCTAATAAATTACATGCGATATCCTACGATTCTCCCCGAACGTTACAAAGGTAGGGCCACCAGGGTCATAGTGATTTAATCCCCAACGTTCCAGAAACTAGTCTAATAGACTATGAGATTATTACTCTCTCTGAAAAGAGTTCTGTGACTTTTTAAGTATATTAGTGTGATAAGAGGCATTGGTAAGATGAGTTAGGTCTACTACTAGCGTTAGGATGATCACCCTAACCCTAGTGCCCCTGTAATCCCACGTTTAGAAATGGTTATTGAATACAGGGATTAACCATGATCTAACCACCACGCCAATACTCCCAAAACTAGGGCGGAAGCATAGTCAAAGGTATCCAATGAAACCATATTTACAGTCAAGAAACAAAAATCATATAACGGTATGTAAATTGTCTTGACTAGACCAACATTGATAGTGCTTAAGCACGCTCATGCTGACAACAAAGCAAGAATTAATAAAGGCAATCATGGATGGAAAACTCATAATTCTTACAGAAGTTGTTTATGAATGATTAAATACAAAAGTAAGTTAAGTGTGATCTCCCTTTGACTTCTGGTGGAATTCTTTTAGCTATGGAGGCCTTGATCACCCCTTAGATCTGTGGTAGAATGGTTGATCTCAAAGTGGCTGAATGAGGCCTCTATGTATAGATTTTGATTATGTTACGACGTAACCTTTTAGGGGTTTACGTTGTAAACTGCTGACGTGCACTTTCCATATTGCAGGCTTAAAGGATGTTACGGCGTAATCAAGTGTCCATGTTACGCCGTAATGTTGACTAGGATGACTCAGCCTTCCATAATAATAATATTACAGCATAAAACTTGTGTGTTATTACGCCGTAATCTTGCTGGGTGACGTGTCTTGCCTTGAATATTTTATGGCGTAACACTATCGTAGAGGTTACGTCGTAAAGTCTCGTAAGAATTCGTGTTTTCTTCATTTTTACGTCCTTTTCCCGTGTTTCTTGTCACATACTTGCATTTTACCTGAAAATAACAAAATAACCGTAAAAGTATCGAATTCAAGCATTTATAAGACAATTGCAAGTATTTTCAGGGAAAATTGACACTAAAATGTATCAAGTATTTGATGTTATCATTTCTCCCTTAAGTGCAAAAATTAAGGACTCATCTGCGTTTAGATCAACTTCACTATTCACGCAAGAAATTTCACTTAGCAAATACATGAGAAATAAGATCAAAACCAGTCGGAAGGGCCAAAAATGGTACGAAACATAACCAAATGTTGGTTGGACCCCAAAGCAATTAAATGCTAATGAAAAACCAAGTGTTGTTAGAAATAGAAACTATACAATATCTTCTTCTAGCACATCGGTTACCATTAAAAAAATAGGTTGCAAAACCGAGCACTCTTCCATATATGGTTTTCTCATGTAATGCAGGTGGTCCAAATAGTTCTTTGGATTGTTGATAGTGGATGTTCAAAGAACATGACTAGCGATCTTTCACTGCTGAATTTTTTTGATGAAAAGTTCATGGGTACAGTCCGCTTTGAAAATGACCACTTTGTAGCAATCACAGACTATGGCGATTATGTACATGGCAATATCACTATTTGTCATGTATATTGTGTTGTAGGTCTTGGACATAACCTCTTTAGTGTAGGTTAATTCTGCGACGGTGATATAGAAGTTGCTTTTTGATCAAACACATGCTATGTTCGAAATCTGGAAGGAGATGATCTTTTAACAGGTGCTTGAGAATCAAACTTATATACAATCTCCATCTTAGATACGACAACTTCTTCTCCTGTTTGTTTGATGTCCAAAGTTACTTCAACAAAATCATGGTTATGGCACCGACGGTTATTGCACCTGAACTTTGGTACCATCAATCATCTCACCAAACAAGATTTGGTTGATGGTCTTCCGAAGTTTAAATATGACAATGGATCATCTATGTTATGCATGTGAGCGGGGAAAGAGCCGGAAAGCTACTCATCCACCTAAAATGGTTCCAAGTACTCATTCCAAGCTAGAATTGATCCATATGGATCTATGTGGGCTAATGAGGGTTGAGAGTATCAATGGCAAGAAGTATATTTTGGTGATTGTTGATGATTATTCTCGCTATACGTGGGTATATTTTATTCAAACAAAAGATGAGACTCCTGAAATGATCAAGAAGTTCATTGCTCAAGTTCAATTGAATTTCAACGTCAAAGTTCAAAAAGTTTGAACTGACAATGGAACTGAGTTCAAAAATGCAACTCTTCAGGCTCATTATGAAAAGTTAGGCATCAGGCAACAATTCATAATTACAAGAATGCCTCAGCAAAAAGGTGTGATCGAAAGACGCAATCATAATCTAGTGGAGGCGGCTCGTACAATGCTTATCTTTTCCAAATAACAAAAGTTTCTTTGGGCCGAATCCATTTCAACCGCTTGCTTTACTCAAAATTGTTCACTAATTCATACAAGGTACAACAAAACTCCGTATAAACTTCTTCGTGAAAGAAAACTAAATGTGGAGTACTTTCATGTATTTGGATCTCTTTGTTATCTAATAAATGATAGAGAAGACCTTGAAAAAATGAAACCTAAAGTAGACATAGGAATCTTTACTGGCTATTCGGAGTCATCCAGAAGGTTTTAGATTTATAATCACAAAACAAGAAAGATTATGGAAACCATCCACGTTAAGTTTGATGAACTAATGGCTATGGCTTCTGTAGATGTATCAAATCACTTAACAATAAACAAGATAGAAAGTTTAGAGAGAGAAAGGAGGGTTGTAACACTTAGTGAGAGAAAGAAAGGAAAAATGTATTATGTGAATAACTAAATGGACAATCAACCCTCTCTAAGGAATGGAGAAGGGTATATATACCTCACTATGGTCGGTCAACATAAGGATGACTTATGTTGACCCGGTTAGCTTGGTAAGTTCCCAAATATTACGCTACGAGCTATACTATTACACTTCTGGAAGTGACCGAGTCTTTTCTCGATTCCTAAAAATCTCCCCCTAAGGTATGTTACTCCAATTTACAAAAACTTAAGCTCTACATTTGATGAATGTCTTCAATCTTTAGCTCGTAGTCTTGTTATCCTGTTCTTTATCTTGTGAATCTTGATATAGGCAATCTTTAGACTTTTAGGCTTTAGCTTGTATCTTTTTCTCGACTTGTCGTGATCTTTTGAGCTTCTTGAGATCATCAACCAAGCATAATCTCTTTTTGCCATCTTGTAATCTTTGCCTTCTTGTGATCTTGTGACTTCTGGATCGACATGCTCATATTGTTCTTGATGTTGAAAGCGAGTGCAACCATCTTTCTTGATATTCTTTAACTTTAACATTTTGTCACATTATGGAGGACGTGCGGTATCAACATAATACTTTGTCACTTCAAGAAAGATGTACGGTATCAAGTCGCGGAATCTTGAAACATGTACTTGAGCTTTCATGATGTTATTACTTATGTCGATCGAGTATGAGCATGTGGTATTGGCTTTGACTTGTCATCGAGAAACTGCTACCACCGTCAGGAAATCTACATGAATGGGTTAGTGATAAACAACATATATGGATGAAAGTGGCTTTGTCACTTTGTTGAATACGGTTGTAACAACCAAGGTTCCCTGTTAATTAGTATAAATACTGCATGTGATCAAGTAGAATTCCGAAGAATCTCGTTGATAGGGTTTTGCAACTGTACTAGCCGTTCTTATTACCAGAGCGTCTCAAAGCAGACAACACGGTAAGAGTGAATCGGTAAGTTACTATCTTCCCGATTAAGTCGTCAATTCGTGTTCAGCTTTCCTATGTCCGGATACCCTTTTGAGGCTTCCCATGGACATAAGATTGAAAATTAATTTAGAAAATCAGTCGGTGTGTTAAGATGCAAACGGTTTTTATAACACACCAACAATTTTATCTTTTTCAAAATTCATCCGTCAATTCATAAGCTGGACTTAATTGATATCCAGTATCACAAGTTCAATCCGTGTAGGATCTCACAAGTCACCTATCGTAGAGCTTGTTTGATGTTGGCTCTAGAAGGATTTCCATCATCATTGTGAATACTTTTTAGGTATCACTCTGATGTTCTGGCAAAATCACAAGGATAATGCGTAGGACTCTTGATATATTTCTTGTTTTCACATTGTGTGAATTAGCAAGCATATTTTGGATAAGCGTCCTAATGAGATTTATGGATGATCTCTTTTATGGCTCTAGACTCGATAATGCACTTTAGTTTTTAGTAATCGAAGGCTGGAGCAGACTGCCACCTTTTCAATACCAACTAACTTAGAGTGAGAAAGTCGATAGAAATGTGTTTAATCTCCATGAGAAATGAAACAAGAGTCTTTTGAGAGACCTTGAGTGGCTGGGAAGGGTTGTGCATTACGTCACTAGGTCCATGACGACTGTCTTCAATACCAGACAACAACTTAGTATTTCTGACAGTTTATGTATTGGCCCGGTTTATGCCTAAGTGTAAGGAGGGCTTCTTTCTTTTCACCCTTTATTTTAACTTTTTTTAATTCTTCAACCCCTTCAGTGCTTACCGAGACTTCATGACTAGTACCTTGTTGGGTTTGTTCCAGTACTAGCTCCATTTCAGTCAGCACTATTCCCTTATTCTCACTTTTACTCCTTTTTTGTATCACACATATGGACTTCTACACTAACTAGTGGAATGTCCCTGGGTAGATCCCTTTGGTTCTGGCTAGATCATGGGAA
Source organism: Tanacetum coccineum (assembly GCA_026074375.1). Classification (NCBI taxonomy): domain Eukaryota; kingdom Viridiplantae; phylum Streptophyta; class Magnoliopsida; order Asterales; family Asteraceae; genus Tanacetum; species Tanacetum coccineum. The sequence continues at coordinate 13,291 of BQNB010164440.1, forward strand.
CGAATACCTAATCGTAACCACCTTATAACTCCAAGTAATTACAAACATGGTCGGTCTTTTGGTATCATTCTCAGCCTTAAACCATTTACAATTGCTCCCCCTCAACATATGCATCGATAACCATATATTTTAATCACATTTTCTCCCCTTATCAAAAATGTCAAATCTCTTGATATTTTAGATATCAATTGATTTAAATATTAATGGTTTTAGGAAAAAATGTCCAATTATTAACAAGCCGTATTAGGAACATTTTAAATGCTCCCCCTTAATTTATGAGGGTATTATATACATAGTGTTGAGTATGTTAATTTGAAATTTTTTGAATTTATTAAAAAATTCTAGAAAATTCGTACTCAAACACTATTTATATTGCCTATTATTATAAGTCTATACTACATATTCATAATATTCACAAGATAAGATTTTGAGATTGGACCTGATGATTAAATTGTACACGTCATAAGTTTGTAGTCCATCTCGAGTTCTCTTGCATTAACTAATCGCTCTAGATTTTGATGATTTCCCTTTCTTGCAGCTACTTATCGATTAACTCAATCATAATACTCGATCTCTTTAGGTCAACAACCGTCCACTTCCTCTTTGGCATCTCCTTGTTGTAATCCAGACGAAAGTTGAGTACTCTGTGATGAATCTCATCGCGAACAGACTTGAGTGTGCCATCCGAGAACTTGTACAGCTCATCAGCTCGCAAAACTCTTTTCTGTTTGTTCAGGTCTTCATAGATAATTCTTGGTGGATCATATGATGGAGTGTAGGGTTCTTTGAATTCAATCTCTAGAAAGGTCTTCTGAGGTTTGGTGATGTTAAGCTTTTTCTAGTAACTCTTTACACCAAGCTGTAAGTCTTCAACACGTCTCTTGAGGATTAAGATTCTTGTGAACATATGAAGAGCCACAATGAAGTCAACAATATCACTCCCGTCGAGGTAGAATAGCTTGTTTTGAACAGCAAGAAGAAGCATGTCTTCAATGTCGTTCAAGTGTAGATCAACAAAGTCACCTTCTTTATACTTATAAA